>CANSZD010003929.1:80000-229306 GCA_947648045.1 Beta corolliflora | reverse complement strand
TGTTGTTAAGAAGAAGATTTTACAGTCTATGAAAGCAGCTGGATAACGATATATAATTTACAGACGGATATATGTTGACACAATCTGGAATACTGACAAGAAGGCGCGAAGAGGAGTGCAAGATGGTGTCTCAGTGTCTAATTACAACTGGAATGGAAAAACGTGAAATCTGTCATCGGCTGAAATAATACTTTCTTTTCAACAATGTAACCATAAAATTGAACAAGCTTAACACTTGAACTCTTGAAATCAACACCAATATTAAACGAATCATTAAATGATTTTTATATGTGTGTGAAAACTCATAAAAATTAAATCCAGACATATAATTCCGATTGACAGAATCGAAAATAAAATAAAAACTTAAGTTTCATATTAATAATTACTCCTCCGTTTTGTATTACTAGACTTATGCTTTTCCTTGTAAATCCACACTTTGAATCCTGAGATTGCTTAAATTTTTCTATTTTGATTTCCTTACCACCATAAAAGAATACTATTATATTTTGCTTTTCTCCTTTTCCACCCAAAAGCACTAATTTTTCTTTTCCCATGATTATCTTTATAATAAATAGTATCACCGTACACTCCTTAAAAAAGGGGGAGTGATTGAGGGACTCTATGCAGCTGCCACAACTCTTTTATTGTTTGAACTTTTCGTTGTTTAGAAAGATATTAAAATATTATTTTGCCATCACTTTCTCTGCCTTCGTCATACTAATGACAATAATATTTTGTCTGAAGAGGTTTGAAGAGGTTACAACTTCCATCGGTTATCAAACATTTTCCTTAAAAAGTTTCCGAAAGTCAGATGTCAGTCTTAAATTATCATGCAAGATAACACTAGTAATTTAGCAAAAAGTGATGAGTGATATCGATAATATTTAAAACTTAAATGTTGATTATTTTTCGCATTCTTTATTATATAAATCAAACTCTTCCACTTTATTAATATTCAATGATTGAACCTAATACACAAATTCTTCCACTTTATCAGAAAGGACAAGCTTTATTCAGCCTAATATAATTCCTTCTCTCAGATTATATTCTAATAATGATGAACAATAACTAAAGAAACTAATGAAACATTGATTTAAGAAAAATATAATAGAATATTAAAAATAATGTTATATGGTCTGCTCGACCAATGCGTTATAACACTTCCATGAATAATTAATGTGAGAAAAAAAGAAAAAGACAGGATATCAAGACATGCTGATATGGAAAATCTAAGATAATCTAGTACAAGAATGATGGAAATAAATAGTTTAGAAGAAATGATGAATAATATAGAGCATCATTTTATTTAACTATAAGAGCATTGGTATAATATAAATGCTAGTGTTTACTATATAACCTTGTGTTTAAGAATATTGAACGTGATATTAGTGGGTGAATATCACATATATATATGGAACAGATTCCACTTGCATTAGTCAGCGCAAGGGAGAGCATTTATACAATATATTAGCCAATTTAATAAATTAATATACCTTGAAAACCTATATAAATTGAATGCTTACAAATATGTTTGATCATGGAACATGTTCCCAGAGAGCTGCCCTTCACTCGCCTCTCTGTAGCTTCACTCCCTAAATTATTATAGGATTTGTAATGACATAATGAGATGATGTATCACCAAGTTGTTTGTTATATTTTTACTTTGTATTGATACTCCATGATGCTAAATATCACGAAATGTGTAGAATAATGTTTCTTAATTATTTTGAATATCATTAAATTTTTCCTAATTTTTCCTCCTTCACATATTGTTAAAAATGGGTATTAATTCCCGAAATGTGCCTAAGTTCAACATCTCCATGGATACCGGGCCCATGGGGTGGACTAGCCGCGACGCCTAATTTTGTTTTTTTTCAAAGTTAAAACCGCTTATCAGGGAAAGAAGTAAGACTCAGAAAGAAGACAAAATCCGATAGAGAGGAAAAACCAGCACGCCGGGGGATGGGGCCAAGGTTTCACGAGAAAACCGCCAGCATCTGGGCGAGCGTTGATAACAGTGAAGATGAGGCCAAAGGGCTGCAGGAAAGCCACGCAGCTGGGGCCGCGCTCCACGCAGCTGAGAGCGCTAGTGGCATTGGACTGTCATGGCTTTCCCTTCATTTTTTTTTTTTTTTGTTTCATAGCGAACCTGGCTACTCCAAGGAGCGTTGCATACAGTGTTCAGTGGGTTCCGGCCTGTGGACATCATATAAATCGCCATTTTGAAGTAGCGGCCTAAACTTATTTCTATAGTATTAACCGCTACTTGAAGTAGAAAAGTTTGAATAGCAAACAAAATAGGCTGCCACATTACTCATAATGATTCATAACATTTGAATCAAAAACATTCTGCAATCATCACTTAAAAATAATTGTTGAATGGTAAAATCCAATCAAACGGTTCAAAACTACACTTTTACTTTTTCTAAAGTTCAGACTGAGGGCCAAACTTTTTAAAGTTTCAATTTTCTATTTTCCAAAATAAGTAAAAATAACTAAAAAACACAGATCCTGCTTATCTCATTCCACCAAATAGTCATGAGTCCTGACCTTGGGAGGCTGAAGAGAACTCTTACAGAGTTATTTTAACCACACTTGTCAACCAGCAACCCAGGCTCATCGGGGGGGAATGGGAAAACAAATAATGATAGAAAATATATGTTTTTTTATGAGAATATTTTGGGATTAGCTGATTACGTTGAATATTTGAGGTTGCTTGGGGTCAAACTTCGATTTTAGCAACATCCGGAACTCAGGAGCCAGGGAACACGGGCACCTTTCTCTCTAACCATTGAATTAAGACCATTTTAGTTTCCTCTCTAACCCCAAAACCCTCCCTCCTTCCTCCAATCCTCGTTCCTCGCGATCCTCCATCTGTCGGGCAATCCTCTCCCATCTCGCTGCTTCCCGACTCCTCTCTAACTTCTTCAGTGCCAATGCACCACCACCTTAGTCCTCCGATTAAAAAAAGCAAACTTAATTCCGAAAACAACGCAGTAGAAAAAGCAACCAGCAGTTCAACTCACCACCTCTTCTCTCTACTTTCCTTCTCTCGTCATTTCGTCCTTTTTTGCGCCGCTTTCCTGTTTCTCGACTTGCCCACCACCACGTAGGCCCGACGCTATCAAGAGTCATCTTATATTTTCATTCAACTCCTTAAATTTCCAAAATCCTTCCCTTTCTGCTTAATATCTCAACTTTTACCCGTTAAATTTTCAATTTCAATAGTTCCGCATAATTTGTCCACTGGGATTTGAGGTCTGATGGTATATACTATTCTATGTCTTTCTTGCTTCAAATCACAAGCCATAAACATGTTGGTTTGAACTACTGCTATCACCGGCATCAAAACCACCACCGCACCACGGGACCACGACAACCAAGCATTCACCAGTCTAGAGGCTGGGACATTATCCCCGACGCTTGGTTGCCCTCTTCCAGGCTTTACAACATTTAGGCTCACACAATGCATCAGCCCATTCAATTCCTTGACTTCCAACTCCTCTTCCGAGTTGAAGGACTCGCTTCCCATCCTCTGTTCTTCTTCTCTTCTTAAAAACAATGGTTCTCCTCAATCAAAGGATAAATTTTTATTTCGCTGCCTTTCCCCTTAATTTTTATTTCGCTCTTTCCCATATCTCCCACTGATTTCGTTCCCAAATCATCCTTTTCCGCCTCTCCGATCCTCGCCTAGCCAAATTCGGGTCTCCCTTTCTCTGTTTTTGTGTTTGAGTTGAAATGTTGGAGTGCATCTGTGAAATATTTCATATTTTCTCTGTATTCGGTATTTTTTTTTGTATTTCATTGTTAATTTTCTTGTATTTTATGTTATTTTTCCAGGATTTATCATTGTTTCTTTTCCAATGTCGAATGATTTATTATTGAATCGGTTAATCCAATGATAAATCTTGCCGTTAGACTTTGGTAAGGTTTTCGTTAATTCAAGGAAGTCATATTTGGTTTGATTTTAATTTGATAGGTTGATAGAAACTCCATAGGTTTGAATATTTCTCGCCAGGGCACGTATGAAAGAACTACTTTGCCTCTCTTTCATAATATATCACTCCATATATGCTTATAATTAGATGTATCAACAGGAAGATTTTTAAATGACAAAGTTGTGGCTGTAACAATCATCACACGCCATGGCCTGCATTCGGCAAGCGGGGGGAAGGTAACAAATGCATCTATGCATTAAAGAAATGGGATTACATTATAGCACCCCTAAGTGTCTAGGAGGGCCGGGGTTTAAAGATCTCTAGCTTTTAACGGTTTTCAGGAGAGGTTGCATGGAGGTTGGATAAAGCACATTCTCCCTTAACCTAGTGATGAAAGCTAAATACTACCCAAACAATTATTTCATTGATTCTTTCTTTTTTATGATTAGTGTGGTTACTCTTGGAAGAGCATTCGGGGGATCAAAATCCCCTCAGAAGGGAGGCATCATTCTTCGGCTGAAATGGGAATGGCACACAAATCTCGTATACGGATGATCTCGGGGTTTTTAATAAGGATAGTCGCTTCATCTCAAGTGCGAGAGTTCCCGATCTTAACTTTGTCTCTGCGGGACTTGATTGATTTTATGCGACGGTTATGAATGTCGAGGTTGTTAATCGGCACTTTAATGAAAGTGATGTGCCTGCAATTCTTGCCATACCTCTTAGTGAGCGGATGCCGCGTGATAGTGTGGCGTGGATTTTCACCAAAGACGGGCGATACTCCGTCAAAACAGGCTTATATGGTTGGCAAATCGGGCAATCTTGACCTTTTTCATGGGAAGCCCCCGTCAAAATTTTGAGAGCCGCGCAAAGCTGCAACACTGTGTTAGACATTTTTACATGTATACCTATCATCTTTCTTTGTTTTCTCGCTTTGGAGAAATTCCCTATGATTGAGGATGATTCGCGGCTCCCTTGTGTGGGGAGTGGCTCGTAATCACGAAATCATGCGTTGTTCTTTGTCCGTGCAGAGGTGAGTCATGTCCATGGTCTGTCATCTTGCCGACTTCCAACCAACAATAACGAGGGGATGGCCGACTTTGTGGGATGAGTGGCGTGGATATTATTGACATGCTGATGTTTGGTCAAACAAAGCAATTATCAGCCCCAGAAGGAACAAAGTGGTGTTCAAGACAAGTGCCACCCAACGAGTTTGTGCTTGAATATGTGGCCGCGTGCCGCCGGCAGTACGGGAGCTATTCCGGCCCGTATTTATGAGGCTCCTGGCCCGCCTGTCCCGCCTCTCCTGCGGCGCGCGCCTCCCACGGGGTGTGTTAAAATTCACCGCCGACGCGCTGCGGAGTGATGATGGACGAAGGAACGGGAGTGGTGGCTCGTGATGATGCGGGGGAGGTTTTGTTTGCAGCAACGCGTCGCGCTGGGGAGAGCCTGCCATTGGCTCCGTGGAAGCTGCCTAGGCTAAAGCTTCGGGCATGCGAGCAATGCTGCACTGCTTCACAGCGCTGGCTGCACTGCTATTCTTTTTTAACTCCACCTTTACATTATTATTAATCGGTCGGCTCGCAAGCACACTTTTTTTTTTCACTGAGAGGGTAGCGCCGCCGAGATGCCATTGGTTTTGCGCGAAGATTCAGACCAAAAGGGATGGCCAGATGGGCGATGGGATGGAACGGTTGTTGCCCATCATCAGGCTGGAGGGCGCCAGCTCCGGTCACGTCAACAAAAAAAAAAGCAATTAACACCTCCCTGGCACAGATCTTTTCCCTGTTTTTACGATATTTTGGTCTAATCGATTAATATACGCACCTACCTAGCTTTCCTCTCAAGAAAAAAAAAAAAAGGTTATTAAAGAATATTATTATAAACAAGACAACTTATAAATAGTTATATGGAAGATATAGGTATATATTTAGTAAAAGATAAAAGAAAAATATTTAAATGATTATGTAAATATAAAACAATAATTGGATTTTTAGTAATTTTGTCGGGTTTAATCTTCCAAATAAAGCCGTATTGGAAAATCGTGGATCAAATAAAAGCACAAATCTTTATTTTTATCTCGGTTCAATAGAATTCCCGCTGGAAATCGGTCGATCATAAACAAACCTGGCTTAACCTGCGAAATACCGGGTCCGGTCTGTTTTGGGTTAATGCCTCGTTGGGTTACGACGGCTCGGGCACTAGCAGGCTCATATAGGCAAGCCAGCATTACGATCTCGCTGGTCGCCGACGTTTGTTGATCTCGCAAGCAGTTGATCGAAGTTTCGTGAATCGACTTCACAAAGCTTAAACTGTATCTGCCGATTCCAGCATCAAATCGACTCCATCATTGTCAAGCCTCGACACCACTGGTAAGCAGGAGTGAAAAATATGTAATGTACCCTACTTCACTTTGTCTGAACTCTGACTAGTACAAGTAACAAGTAACAAGTGTACAACCTTTCATTGGCTTGAATAGAAAGAGCCACGCATTGCATTAGTGACCAGACTTCAGATACTATTGAATTCAAACAATACAATGAATCTCTATCAAAACCAGACTTTTCCTTTTTCGATATAAAGGATACCATTATCATTTTGGACAATAAAAATCCATTTTGCTTTCTATTACTAGTTTCAAAGTTCATGTTTGGATTTACGGGAGATTTTTTCTAATTATATTTTGGGTTATATTACATTTCCCTTCTTACTCATATATGCTGGGAGCTTTATATATCTCTCCTTGTGAGAATTTTCAGACTTTTTATTTGGTTTTATTTTTTTCTTAGTACAACAATTAGTTCGTCGGTAACCATCTCAACAAAAGAAAAAAGTGGTTCGCTGATGAGGATTTATACAGTGTCATGATTTATCATTTAAGTCATCTTTTTCGTCTATAATCAATTGAATTAACCAACTTCCAATTTATAACTACAAAAAGAAGATAGTTGTTAGAGCCTCTTCAGTGTCAGGGGATGATCGATCAATAATGAATTGAATGAAATTTTGCAAAAGTGTCACATTTTCAGCAACAATCACTTATTTTACCATAAAGACTGCTTTTCGGGCCAATCAACTGAAATTAAACTAAAACGAACAAGAACTCACTAAAGAAAACTCAGAAGAGAAAGAAATTCTCGAACCGCGGATACCTGACCGACCGAACTGAAAGTTCGAAACGAGCCAACTCAACCGAAATCACGGAGACAAGTTGTCCTAGCCTGCACTTAATGAATACCTATGTCAAGGGTCAGTTTTTTGGGACCCCTTGATCGAAAAATTGCACAAGAAATTGGCTTTATGGAAAGGAAACTTTCATTTCCTCCATGGGCGGAAGACTCACTTTAATCAAATCCTCCTCTCGAATCTGCCAATATACTATATGTCCTTATTCCCCTTTGCCTCAGTGAGCTGATTGAAAAATTACTCAAATACAAAGGAATTTTTGTGGAGTGGTGGAGGGGACAAGAAATCTTTTTGCTCTCATCAAATGGAAGTTGGTCCACTGACTCAAAATTCTTTGGGGGTCTCAACGTTGGAAACTTATTGCTCGTGAATTTGGGCCTAATTTTTTAAACGTGGGGTCTGGAGATACTTCTCCAGGAACCAAAATCATTATGGAGACAAATCATTGAAGCCAAGTATAAATACCCGCAGACTTTTTTGTATGGTTGACTTAGGCCATCTTCAGCAAGGGGGACCCTCGAAATCGATATGTAACCATCTCCTGAAAATGAAGGCTCGAAGGAACTGCTGAAACATGGCTCAAAGATGAGAATTGGCAAAATGGTGAAGAAACTCTATTTCGGCATGACACATGGATCAACAATTCAGCCCTTGAAGGTCCAATTTCCAAGAGGTCTTCTTGATTGCGGCTGGGCCGCCACTTGCCACCGGTGGTCCTCACTGGGTCACTTTCTCAAATCCGACTGGCAATGGTTAATTCATTGGTCTCTGATTTTCGGTGAGGATCAAGAGGAATGAGACAATCTCTTCCCCACTTCTTCAAAGGTCAAAATAAACAAAGATGGAAGGGACGGGCTAGATATGAAATTCAAAATAAACTCGGGAGTTTTCACTGCTAAATCTTTCTATTTGGAACTCTCAAAATCCTCGGGCCAGTGTTTGGGAAAAGTCGCTTCCAAGATATGGAAGGGACTTGATCTTTCACAGAATAGAGGTTTTTGCTTGCTAGCACTTTAGAGAGCACAAACAACCAAAAGAAGCTTGGCCTGAGAAAATGAATCTCCATTTGACTACATCAATTGCTCGCTATGTGATTCATGCCCTGAGCATGTCTCTAACCTCTTTTCTTTTTCTCGTCCTTTTAAGGGAGAAATTTGGAGCTGCAGTGGTGGAAAAACTGGACCGTATCTGTGGTACGGCCCTCTTCGCTTGGGTTAGCTTTCGAACAATGGTCTTTCCCAAGCACAAACAAATTTTCAGAAAGTATGGCTCGCCTTTTCTAGTCATCGTATGGTCGCTGTGGAAAGAACGGAATGCCCGGATCTTCAATGACAAGGTTAGCTCTCTTATTGAAATTCAAAATTTGGTATCAGTTAGACTTTATTGGGTGGATGAAAGCATGGAAGGACCCATGTCCATATTCTGTTGAGGAAGTCTTAAGAAATCCAAGATGTCTTCGCCGGGGGGACTCTTCTCCGAAGGTTAGTTCCTCAACCTTCCCAAGGCTTACTCCCTCACTTCACCCGAGCCTAGCGTGGGTTGTAAGCTCCTCACTCTTACATGCTTCGCCCGGTGATTCAGGGGGGTGTTATTGGAGGAATTCTATCTAATGGGAAGAAGAAGATCATGTGCTTATTTTCATGTCCATGCCCACCTATGAAGTCAAGCTCACGGTTGCAACAGCGCATCCATGCAGCTATCCTGTATTTCAATTAACAAAAAAGAAATTCAAAACCCACTCTATCTCGCATTGTATCGACTCAAGGGAAGCATTCCAATGGTGTTCTTCTTCGCACGGGTCCACACTAATCCGCAATTCATCCCGAACTTCATAAGATCTCGGCCCATAAAAATGGCCTCTCAAGAAGCTACTCATTTCAAGAGGGCAGGCTGAAGGAAGTCAACGACACACTCTCTCTCTCAAAGGGATATCTCGCTTTTCGGATGTTGTAGTTTGGATGTAGTTATTGATTTTGAATATGCTTAGCTACTCTCTGTAGGAAGTGTAAGTAATTTGATAATGTAGCCGGATGTGCACCGGCCTCTTTATTACTCCGCTTTCGGGGGGGTTGAGTAAATAAAACGATAAAAAAAAATACTCTACGTGGTTACCGTAATAAAACAAGCAAACGGGTTTACAATGTAGCTAAGCATCTGTATGATCGATCAATAATGAATTGAATGAAATTTTTGTAAAAGTGCAGGTGCCACATTTTCCAATGAACAATCACTGTTGTTACCATAAAGACTGTTTCTTGGGTACAATCAACCGAACCCAACTAAAAACGAACAAGAAACCGGATTAAAGAAAAACCTGTAGCAGAAAGAAATTGAACCGAAGATATCGAATCAATCAACTAAAGACAAACGAGCCGAACTCAACTCAAATTGTCGCATAAAAGAATCGGGCCTAGACCTACTGTAATAATAGATGTGTTACTGTAATAAAACAAGCAAATGGTTTTACAATGTCGCTAATCATGTTTTCCTCTCATTTCCAAGGAGGTATCAGTCATCATAATCATATGCTACGGCCTAAGACGACGTACAGCCCATACGGGTGAATAGACTATGGACGATTTTTGTCACAAAAAGTTAAAATGCAGCACCTGTGCATTGTACAGCTACACAAGCTGTTACAGTAAAAACATTGTCGAGGCCTGAGGGTACAAGACATTAACGAAACTCATGTTAGCTAAATTTTAATCCTCAGAATAGTGATGATTTTCGTAATATTATAATACTCCCCTTCGTCCCAAAGCTTCCATTTTTCCATTTATGTCATTCCAAATAGATTTTTCGTTTCCTTATTCTGTGTATGGGGCCTACTACAATTAAAATATTATTTCGCTTTTCAACTTTTATAATATCGACCCGCTGTCTGTGACTCACATATTCTCTCCTTAATAAACAATCAAAAAAAAAGTTTATCAACTTCTATGCTTAATTATGATTTAATACAACCTAAGGCCCTGCACAGTTTATTTTGATACTTATGCCAGAAAAGAATTTTTTTGCTGACTCTATTTGACGTAATAGAAAGGACTTATAAAACAAATAATATTGGAATTATTAATTGGAAGAGGCTATAGTGATTCGGAAAAAGGACCCTTGTCAATTGCCATTATGGTGAGATTTAGACTTTTGATCGCTAAAATAAGCAATTATGCGACTATATTACATGTAAGTTTATACTTCCTTCGTTTCAAACTCTTAAAGAGATGATGGATAGGTTGATACTTCCTTTCATTTCAAAGAAAATAATGTTTCTATTTCTCCTTTTTACGTTTGTTAACGCATGTGTTTGTGTCATTAATATCTTTAGCTACATATTAATAAAAAATATAAAAGTTTGATATTCGTAATCTATGTATTCATTGAGACGAATCAAATAGCGCACTATACGATTCTATGTTTTCTCTTATACGTTGGATGGAGAGAGTATATGAGGAGCACTTTTTATACTGTACTATTTTATTTTAGGTCAAACTTATTAAGAGTGGGAAAATTGGTAAACAAAAATTTAACTCAGAAGAGCCCCCTAATGAGGCTTGATCAAAGGTTATGAAATCAAACCCTCACCACTATTGTGTACTTCATTAGGCGTATACTATTACATGTCTCACATATACTACTTTGTTACATAAAATTGAATTATCGATGGCGTTAAAAATGATGTGAAGAATTTAGGTTTGCATGCATACATTAAACATTTATGCTTTTTTTGGTTGAGCTTTTTTAGGGTATGGAAACGGATCTCAAATCCGAATCCATTACTCCTTTGTTTGGTTTGGGTAATGGGTTCACCATTACGTACCCTTACTTGAGGGTAAGCCAAACCCCAAAATGTTACCCTCCAAATTTAGAGGAGTAACAAAATGGTTAATTCGCGTCGCATGTTGATTAATGTGCGACGCAGATGGTAGACTATTTGCGTCGCGGGTTTGGTAGGTCCGAGGCGTGATAACTAATCAACCTGCGTCGCAAGGTCATTGTCCGACGCCCAGATCCCGTATCTCAACGCGTCGAGACTTGTGCTTGTCGGACCCATGTCCGACGCAAAATGGGCGCCTCGCATCCGACGCAAATCGTCGATTCTGTACTAGTGACCCTTACTTGAGGGTAAGCCAAACCCCAAAATGTTACCCTCTAAATTAGAAGAGTAACAAAATCCTTGCCATTCCTTTACAAGTGATTCCTTTCCATTGTTGAACCAAACACCCAATAAAAGTAACAATTATTGTTACCATTCCTTCTCTCTACTGATTCCATTCCTCTATTTGAACCAAACGCCCCCTTAAACCACAAAATCTTACTCGCTATGGCTTATCGATCCCTCCAGTTTGTTTGACCAAGAGTCGTTTTTCATGCAACTGCGAAGAAATAAGGCCGTCGTATCCTCTTTTTTTTGGGGAGGGGGCATTTGAGCCGTGTTTTCATTAATATCAGAGTACGCTTACACAACATATTTGGCGGTGAAACATATATAGACTCGGTAGTTAAAGCATCTCTCCTAGTTTTAAGGTCTTGAGATCAATTCTCATTCTTGAGATCAATTCTCCTTACAAAAAACAAATAACATATTTGGTGGCATTTTCGTAATAGATCTATCATAATATACTATTGCACTTAATAAATGATCCCTCCGTATTTTTGTTCTTCCTACTTTAGTTGTACGCATTTCTGCGAATGTACTTTTTGACCTTAAATATCTTTCACTATATATTGATAAAAATTATAGTGATTGAATATTTATAAAGTACCCATTGAGACAAATCAAACAAGACCCTTCACGACTATATATTTTTCTTATATATTGAATTTTTTTGAAAGATTCTCTCTAATTGTGAATAGTGTTAAGATTTTAATTAGGAAAAATAAAAATACGAGAGGGAGTATGTCCCATAATACTCTTTCACTTCCATTTTGGATACTTGACCCACTATTATTTTAATCCTTCGACCTCTTAAACATGGCCCACTATTCTCTCATCCAAATAAAAAATACTAGCTCCTATTACATACCAACCTTAATCATGTCCCACATTATCTCCTTAAAATAAAATAATACTACTTTACTAACTACTAACTCCTATCACATCTACTTTTCAATAAAATAACAATTGATAAACAAACAACTTATCATCTAAAATTACGTGTCTATAAGTGTCAAGATTATTTTAGGACGGAGGGAGTAAGGATTTTAAAAAATATTTTTAAAAAAAATAGTAATATACCAAAAAAATGTGATAGTAGATATGATCATTGCAATTGTATATATTATTATGAGTTTATTCTCATATCTAGGAGATCAATGGAGTCATTATTTAGGGGTATTAGCCCATTACTAGTAGTACTTAAAATTTGGTGGTTTAGATTTCATGTAATACCCCTTTGATTGCATTAAAGGATTTATTAGCAGACTACTTATTCCAACAAAATGCATCTTTCTTTTAGGGAGGCTTATTTCCTTAGATACTCCCATAGTTAAGCGTGCTTTTGACTGGAGTATCTTGGGAAGGGTGACCTCCTAGGAAAGTTTCTCGGGGTGCACATGAATGAGGACAAAATGCACCTAAGAACTTGTGTTGGTCATTTGAGGACGGTTGTTAGCCCTGGATGCGCATTGGTGACGATGGCCTCGACTTCAGTATGGGTCGGGTGTTACAAATGGTATCAAAGCAACCTCGCGACCAATCGTTGATCGTGTGGATAATTAATCCAAGATTAGTCGTCTAGTGGGGGAGGATTATGGGGGATATATCCTGATTTGCCCAGTCGAATATGTGATTAGTTTCAGTGAGGGCGACCCACGTCGTTGTGGCCGGACTATGTGGAGTCCTCGGGCGCAACGAGGGTATTCGTCCCAGTGGAGTGTATGTAATAACCTCATGATTGATTTAAAAGATTTAGTAGGCTACTTATTCCAACAAGATACATCTTTATTTTTGGGAGCTTATTTCACTTAGTTCTTAAGCCGGGATGCGCATTGATGACGATAGGCCGACTCCAGTATGCGTCGGGTGTTTCATTTCATATAAATTCTTATAGACATTCTAACCACCAATCCAAGTGGTGAAATGATAATATTTGATGAAAATAAATATCAAAAAGTATACTAATCACTGTAAAGAAAACAAAGAGTAAATAAAACAATATTGGAGTCACCGGAAATTTTCTAGTACAACAGTTGCACCACATGACAATACAACTACTCACGACCTCGGAAATATAGGGGCTTTTTGGGGAAATCATGAAAAATTAAAGTAGCTTTTAAAATATTTTAATTGGTACTAAATAATTTAGCTGTACCATGTAGAATTTACAAATCTTCCACCTAATAGTACTTGGCTATTTCTAGATCTCATCTTTCTCAAATATTATTTATTATTTATCCTAACTAGGTCTTCATATACTTGTATCCATTTTTTAATTTTTTGGACAATAGAATAATTATCATGAGTACATCCAAGACTAATTTTTACTCATTTAGCACTTTCCTTTTAGTATATTTTACTCATTTGGATGATTTCAAACGAGCAAGCAAAAAAAAATAACATTGAATTCTGACATGCCACAGTACACCCGAATGTATAATAAAATTTGTAAAAGTCATACTTGTATCATGCTTCTAGCACATCTCGTCAAAAATAAATATATGAAAAATGTAGGGAATTATTCTTCAATCGTCTAATGTAAATTTCTAGTGCTTTATGTGAAATTTATAATTGGATTGAATATGCGATTCATGGAATTTTGTTGAGTTCATGGCCATGTGTAGAGAAATTAATTTAAAAAAACATGGTTTTCTTTTTTTTTTTTTTAAAAAAGAGAGAAAACATGCCTTAGGCCATTGAGGGAAGAAAGGATAGAGAAAGCACACAAGGTGGTGTTTCGATATTGAACAAGGGTACCCGATATTACGAGGCCGCTTACGTATAACGATCCTCGAACCTCGCCGGTAAAATGTACCTGCAAGATGAACTCCAAACATGGGGTGGGGTCCGTGACGGAAGCTCTCTCGACGGCAAGTCAGCATCTCCAAAGATTGATAAATATCGTAGAGAAAGTAGGGTAATTTGTAGATAATGGAAGAGATCCACTTACCTCGACCCCACACATATTTATAATGGTGCTTATTAGGTTAAATGGAGTAAATTAGCCGCATAGGGCACATGGGCCATAAAACGAGTTATTCCCCCATGTAGGAATGATCATACTCGTATTGGGCCGTATGGTATCGTTAAGGTAATTAAGAATATTGACCACTTTAATTGGCATCATTATTATTTCCAAACAGGTGGCATTCATATTTCTTAAATCTCATGATGTCTTGAATAGTTGACTCACTTGACTGTGCCTCGTAAAATGAACAACTGTTGTATGAGATCCAGGATGGCTCTAACTAGGAACAACTGTACAAGTGGAAGCCATTCAATGGCAAAACTCTAATCCACGGACCACGTTGATGGAAAAGTTGCAACAATTTCCCTAGTCCCATAATTAGTACTATGATGGTTTCACTCAAAAAAAAAAAAAATTGTATGAAGTTATAATTAGAAAGTCTTTATTTCCTATTCTATAAAAACAAAAATTGTAGATATAGAAATTAAATGGGAAGCTTTTAATTAATGTTGGACCATTCAATATTCATTTAACAATTCGTCAATTCCCTTTCCTATTCCCCATCTAATCTAATAATGCCATAAAGTGATAGACCCACCCGGGCCCATTTCCGGGCCCTACACCTCATGATTTCCTTTGTTTAAATAGGCCCAACCACCTCACTTGTCCAACCCACAATTCCTTCACTACTTTGCAATTCATAAATTTTCTTCTCCAAAAACAAAAATAAATAAATAAATAAAAATATTCCCTTTTTAAAAATTAGTACAAGATTTATTAAAAAGTTGTCAATGGATGATAACATGGTAATCTCATCATCTTCCTCATCTTCTCTTATATCAACATCTCCATTAACACAACAACAAAAACTTGAGTTTTTACTCCAAAACCAGCAACAGTGGTGGAATTATGCCATATTTTGGCAAACTTCTACTAACAACGTTGACAACAGTAGTTGTTGCAGTACTCTTTCTCTTGTTTGGGGTGAGGGCCATTTCCATGGCATGAAAAGCCCATCAACTAAGCCCAAAAAGAAGCCCAACTTCCTTGTTCAAGTTGAAGATGAGTTGGATGAAAGAGGTTCTTCAATGGATGACGTTGTTGTGACGGATGCTGAGTGGTTCTACATGACGTCACCTCCTCGTTCTTACCCTCTAAAGCAAAGAACTGGTGGAAGTGGGCCAGCAAGTACTCTAGCTAAGGCTTTTACTACTGCTTCTTTGGTTTGGTTAAGTGGGGCCCATTCCCTTCGTTTGTATAACTGTGAACGGGCCAAGGAAGCCCATTCTCATGGGCTTCAAACCCTAGTGTGTATACCCGTACCCAATGGGGTTCTCGAGTTGGGTTCTGTGGAGTCATTTCATGAGAATTGGGCTTTAATTCAGCAAGCCCATTCTCTGTTCGGGCCCTTGAGTAACCTCGATCTTCTGGGCCTCGACAAGCCCGATTTAGGCATTGATGGAGGTTTTTCTTTGTATGAACCGGGCTTAATTGGTGGTACCAGTACTACCCATCAAGCCCCAGCCCATCTTTATGAGCCCGTCAGGGATTTTGGCTCGGACGGACCCCTTTATAAGTCGACAAAGGGTTGTGAGGAAGAGAGGAAGACGGCCTTGCACGGTTCGTGAAGGCCCGGTTGTAACAATGAACCACGTGGAAGCGGAACGACTAAGGAGAGAGAAATGAATAGCCGATTTTATGCTCTCCGGTCAGTTGTCCCAACAGTAACAAGGATGGATAAGGCATCCTTATTGGCTGATGCAGTGGCTTATATTAATGATTTAAAGAATAAAATTAGTTCCCTTGAGTCTCAATTTCAGGTAACAAGATTGTCTAACAACAATGATAACAATTTATTAAGTGACAACCCTAGCACCACATTAATGAGTAGTTCAAGTGGAATTAGTAACATTAATATTCATAATAATGTTGTTAATAGTAGAATTCCACTTGAGGTTGAGGATAGGGTTTTGGGGAGCTGAGACGATGATTAGGGTTCAAAGTGAGAATGTTAATCATCCATCTGCAAGGTTAATGAATGTGTTTAAGCAACTTAATTTGCAAGTTCATCATGCTAGTATTTCCACTGTTGAACAAATGATGCTTCAAGATGTTAGTCATTGTTAAGGTTCCACAGGAGTTAAGGGAGTGGCAGTTTACTCAAAGCTGTTATTAGGAGAAATTTTGAGCAATAGTATATTTTACTTATGAGTCTATGATGGAACACGTTTTTCGTTCATTTCTTCAATGACTACGTACTTGGTTGATTAGTCATATTAATCTACTGCTCTCTTCCCTTGTATTTTAATCCAAATGATCATCTGTCTCACAAATTGTACGTGTACAACTTCTTTCTATTGTATATTTATTATGTACCTTATAGCTTGTCACACTATAATTTGTTTGATAGAGTCGAGCGATAATAACTAATGTTATGTAATGATTACAAAATCATGTATAATTTTGTAAGGAAAATATTATGTTAATGTCTATATAATGGTTTGGCCGTTCTTAGATACTCCATGTTTTATCGTAAGAATGTGTTACTATTTTTGAGGTGGCATTAAGTAATGAAATTCATTCCTTTGATGATGGAGCTCTATACCATGGACATGAGTACTCAGCTATAAATTTCTTGCAAAAACACATATATATTTATTTTGAATATATATCACCTATTTCCTAGTAGGTCCTAAATGAAGAGTAATTTCAAAGTTGAAAATAATAACACAAAAATGAAATTAATTGAAACAATTTACTTTTGAGAAAATCTAAAAATAAATTTAGGAAAATTGACTAGACATGATATGAACTTTCACTAATATCATGTGCAACAAAATTCAAACTAAATTTAAGTATTTTTTAATAAAAAATTTATTCTCAATTGTACAAAATTGTACAGGGACTACTAGTAGCCACATATATACTATCCTATGATGTTAGTGTCCCGTGTCCATGCAGCTTTACTCCCTTTATTCAACAAAATCATACTCTGCCATCTTCTATAAAATTTAAATTCTCTAATAATAATAACAACTAATAACCCCTTAACACATGATATATGTGTTAATGTGTTAGGTTTAGCTAATATGGGACATAGGAAGTGAGTTTTAAATATTTTGACATATTATGGTTTTCTCCTGTTTTATATATATATTTAAGTTTTCCAGCATAATATACTTGAAATATTATGCCATTGATGAGCCCCTATATTATTTTGCACAATAAAGAGTAAGACTCATATTATGTATAATAACTAATAAGTAGTTCAGTTTATACTATTCTCCACATACTGTGGTAACTCATATTATTGTATAGGTTAGCCAATTTATATTACTCCCTCCAATTGGAAATTTAACCAATATCGCCTCATAGTATCATATAAATTAATTTCCATTCACGCATTGAGGCCTTGTTCTTCTCTGGCCTGTTAACAAAAAATTGAAATAATAAATATTAAGTGCAAATAAGAGTAAACACAAATTTATTTGATACATTTTAATAAGTTAAAATTAATTAATCCATAAATAAATGTAGATTACGTCATAGGTGTAATATGTTACACCATAACTCATTGATGTACATGCGCCAATGGCGTAGTGATTCAACAACAACGACACTGGATGATACAAATAATGATATCAATCTCACGTATTATTTCGCCATTTATTTCATGTTATTTGAAAAAATTACAAAAAAACGGTGGTTTGTAGATCATCACACCATAAACAGTCACACCCAAGAATTCGTAATAAATGTATATCATTATTTTGCCCTCCTCTTCCTCCAATCTCCAGTATCCACCACATCAATGTTGGGCTATGAAAACCGATCCAACTCGTTTCACGAACCCAACCCGGCCTAAAATAAGCGGGTTTGGGTTGAGATTTTTACTTACCCATTTAATTAAATGGGTTAGGTTAAGGGTTGACATTTTCATTCAAAATTAACCTCGCTTTGACTCGTTTAACTCATTAAAATATAAATTTCCTAAAAAGTTGTGTTAAAGTTGGTGAAAATTTTAAAAATACTAATTGCAGAACACAAAAATTGAAAAGAAAATCTAATCATGCATACTTTTATGTGAATTAATTGTTGAAAACTAATAAATTTTAATAAAAATTTAATAGTAATAAATATGTAAATGGGTTAAACGGGTTATATGGGTAACTTGTTTAATAAACAAGGGTTAAGGGTTGAGTTTTGCAACCCGTTTAATAAACGGGTTAGGTTAGCTTGGAGACGTATTCAACCCGTTTATTATTAACGCGAACACGACCCGACCTCGATTTGTTAATAAAAGCCCTAATCAATGTGTTCACGGGAGAAGGAAAATAAAAGGACATATCAGGAAAAAAAAACAGTTGTATCCAATAAAAAAAAATCAGTTGTACGATTCGGGATAGAGGCCCTGGTCGCTGCATTATAGCCACAACACCTTAGCATGCTAGATTGCTAGGCTAGAAATCTGGACTTTACCTGTGATTCTAAAAAAAAAAAGGTAGTCAGTCGATTGAATGGTTTTTTTCTAGTATCTTACTATTTTTGAATATATAGTTAATTTCTTATTTTCCGCATATTTTCACAGTCCCTTTTCCTCCATATATGTTTTCCAATATATTCAATTTTGGTTTTTCCACCCAACCAAAAATATTATTGGGGTGTTAGGACTTAGGATTAGAGTAATAAGGATAAGGATATTGCCATATTTTTAGAAACATAAAAGATTAGTTATAAAACCAAAAAAACTGAGCCGGGCCGCGGGTCATATCCGGACATAACAGGACCGAACCACTTAATTAGGTTTGGTGCGTCGTATATGCAAAATGTCTTTTTTTTTTTTAAAGTAGGATGAAGATTTTTTGTTGTAAGTGGGGGTTTAGGGCAATAATTGAAGTTCGAACTCATGGTCACGGGGTTGGGCGAATCTTACCCAACCAACTAAGCTAACCTTAATGCTTGGTATGATACTGAAACTGCAGAGTCTTGGTTCTAGATTTGTAGTCCAGATCAGGTAATATACTAATAATAATATTCATCAATAGTCAATAGATGTAGAGAATAAGTATCACATACAGATTAAAGAGCAGAGACATTTATTACATACAAAAATACTTATCAATATATCATGGTAGAGAATAATACTCATCAATAGATGACATATGCAAAGAAGAGATCTTGTTGCTAGAGGAGAGAGAGACGTCTATCAGATTAAAGACATACTATCTATGTAATTAATGTAAGTAAAAGACACACATAAGTATTTATTTCATGATGATCTTTGATTACGTTAATCTGATAATGTAGCTTATATCTAACATATAATAAGAGATATCAGTGGTTGGGAAGTAAACTTTTGAAAATTGTATGTTCATCATAAGTTAAAAGAATGGGAGGTGGATAAACAACTAATTAAGATATGAGTAGTGCTCTATGGAAAAAATATTAAGTTCTTAGGGTTTTGAACTCTTGACAAATGCGAAACAGGAGACAAGTACAGTGAAAAATGGATCTAAGGAAGAAATAAGGGTCCCTTTCTGTTGAGTTAGGTAGATAAGATGGAACAACTAGTACCGTATTGTTACTAGTATTAGAGATGTACCATTTAGATGAAATGTTTTGTGGATAATAATCGCACTTTGAAATGGGTTCTACTATCATATACTCCCTCCTAGCTTTTTTTTTTCTTACATTTATTGTGCACGGGTTTGAAAATATTATTTAACTCTAATATCTCTTATTTCGCTTAAGACAAATTATAAAAATTTGATATTATGTAATCTACACGTCGAGGCGAATCCAACAAGATCATATAGATATATTTTTACTTATAAAATAATCAAAATAATCACAAAAGAGTGGGGCTTCATTCCCAGCGCAACAATGTAGTAAAATAAAAAAAAGCGGGTAGTATGTATATCCTTTCTCTTGTTCTCTATAGAACACGTTCTCTAATAAGTAGTATTTTTTTCTTCGATTACTCCCTCGGCCCTTTTTTGTTTGAGTAATTCTCTCTCTCTTTTTTTCCCTTTACAATTTTGTTAAGGATTTTATTGAGTGGAAAAATATATTTGTCTTTATACATGCAAGGTAGGATAGAAGAAGAGAGTGATAGGAGAAATCATGTTACCTATATAAAGATTATCCAAAATGATGAAAAACTGGATAATGTTATAAATGTACTTTCTTTGTCTTTTTGGTTGCAACCAAGAGCTAAGATGGAAAGTACAAGTCACATATGATGAAAGAGATAAAGAATAGAAAACATGGTAGCATTAATTTTGTGCTAAGAAATTAAATCCAAAATAAGGTTAAAAACATGCAAATAAAAGAAAAATTAGGAGGAAGGATTCACAATTAATTATTACAAATGGAGTTGATATGTTTGCAATTCTAACTTTTATTTTCATTTAGTGGATGCAGAGATTGCATAATCTGTTTGGATAAGATCCCAAAGAGTTGGAGAAGTATCATATGGCTGCATTGTTGCATCGCTTATATATATATATATATATATATATATATATATATATATATATATATATATATATATATATATATATATATATATATATATATATATATAAATGTCCATGCAAATTCATATCATTCACGTAGCTAGTCATGCATGAACATTAATACTAGCTACGTGAATTGGCTACTTAATTTCTTGAGAAATATTGAATCGGCTACTTAATTTCTTACTAGCTACGTAAGTATATTATTGGCTAGTATTAATGTTCATGTATGAATTGGCTACAAACTTACTAGCTACGTAAGTAAGATAAAGTTTGTACACATACTGGTTACAAGCTTACAACGACCATTGAGTTATCTTACTTACTCCAGGTACCGTCTAAATTGGCTACTTAATTTCTTGAGAAAGATAGAAAAGACGGATAATAAATGAAATACTTAAGAAGCATAAATCACGATGACTTGTCTAATCTAGATATTTTATTTTTAATCTAAAATCTCCACCATTCATTTAATTAACATTTATAATTAAATTAAAATTAAAACTAACAGTTATATACATTAATTATAAATTCACAATTAATAGTTCACCTAGTATTTGACAATTTTTTTGAATGTTTTGAAGGTCAACGAAATAAATGACTGAAGATGAATCACTGAAAATGGAGAGTTGAGATTATTTATAAATAATATCTCCTTAAACTTTTAGCTTGCCTGATAGTTTTTACCTATACAATTATATCTTCCCCGTATGAAATAAATCAACAATTGAATATTTTATACCGCCAAATAATACCCAATCCGTTACATTCTTTACTATTACGGAGGAAGTATAAAACTTTTATGAAATAATATACCTATTTCTTTCATCCATATCATTTGAGGTGTGATAGGCGTCTCATAATGAGATGTCAAAATGAGATCTCACAAAATTTCGCATCAAAAATAGTCAAAGTAATGCCAAAATAGGGTCGTTTCTGCACCAAATGTAACCCTGGCACCAAATTTCAGTTTGGTACCAAAATGTAGTTAGAACCAAAGACTTCTATTTTTGATATCACTTTTGACTTAACTTCATACAAAAATTGTGTGAGATGTCATTTTAGCATCTCACTATGAGTTGCCAATACTTTCTCATATTATTTTGGGCTAAATTCCAGTGCATTCTTTCAAAGGTAATATACAGACAATACAGTGACAAGTGGTCCCGTCAAGAAAAAGAAATATATATAGTGACAACTTGACACGTGGCACTCCTTTTCTGAGTTTATCTACATATACTGGGAAACAGGGAAAGAGAGGCCAAGGATTAAAGATGAAGTCTAGGAAAAATCAAAAGGTTTACAGTGGAAGGAAAATAAATGGAGTTAATATGTTTGAAACTAAAAATTACAGAAATGTTTAGCAATATGACATGTATCAATGTTTTCGTTAGTACCAAATCACCGATTTTAATTACTAGCAATTTTTTCACAAGGATCAAGGAGAGGAGAGAGACCAAATTACCGATTTTAATAACTAGCAATTCCTAGGCCAGGTGAAAGTCTCACCGAATTCCGGCAAGATCGCTTGCGGGTTCGAATCCTTCATCCCAACAATATATCGGGGATTATTCTTGTGGTGGCAAGTGGACTTCGACCTGCAGAGCTTTTGGTTGTTTGCATTCCCAACCTCTCGACCGCGCAATGCCTAGCATGTAGTAGCGCAGTAGGAGTTGGTTTCGGGACGATTATCTTTCCACAATAGAAAAAGGAGAGGAGATAGGATAGAGAGAGATTAAAACAAAAGAACCTCATGTGCTAAAAAGAGAAGAAGGACAAAATATATTGTGAAATATAAAAACGTTGCGAAGTAATGTGAAATACCAAAAAAATGAAAAACGTTGCGAGCAAAAAAAGAAGGATATATAAGTATAGATTTCCATATTTCAGCATTCCTTCTAATTTTTACAATTTGGAAATCAACTTTAAAATTATTAAAATTACCTTTTGGTAAAGGCCATATTTTCATCTCCTCTAAAAAAAAAAGGCCATATTTTCATATAAGAGTTTCTTATTGGTGAAAACTTTTTTTTGGCTCATTTATTGATAGAAGTTACTATTAAGAAAGATTTTTTCTTCTCATTTACTGATAAAACTTACTATTAAAATCACCTTCCACTAAAGGCCATATTAGAAATGCTCCTAGTCCTACTACTACTAGTACAAGCTTTTGGGAGTACGTGACGTGATTTCCATTTAAACTTCGAAGTTCTCAATTCTCAAATTAGCTGGCAGTAGCAGTACTACCATATACTAGTTACCCGACACTCCGGCAAGTCGGCACCCGCCTTTTGCACAATGGTGCTCCTCCTTATGAGAATATACAGTAGTATGACTACTAGTATCTTTGATTAAAAATAAAACAAAGAAGAAGGAATAACAAGGGTATGTCAAATAACATTGAGGAAAGTTTTCCAATAGAGCTTTCTAGAAATATATTCTTTGAATAATCGGCCAGTGTTTTGTTTTACTTATATTGACTAATTTTAAAATGAATAAGTTAAATTAAGTATAGATTGGTTTTTAATCTCTTAATGTGGACATGACAACGCAAAGCTCATATCATTGTTAATGAGACTATATAAAAGAAAGAAAAAAATATCTTTCAGGAGACATGCATACTATGAGCCCAGATATTACAGCCTTACTTTTTTGTATCGTTATATAACGTGTCACTAAATATTATTGATCTACATTATTATATTTAAACAATGTTTAAATATAGTGACTTTTCTCTCTTACTATAAAAAGTGAGCAAGGGTATATCATGTATGCACGTGGTCGGGGACGTCTCGTCTGATTTAGGGCTTTATCTTTAAATTAAAGCTATAATGATTGAAATTTTTTGGTGAATAGGAAGAGACGAAAGATTCATTATAATGGAGTTTTTTAGAATAGGAAGAGATGAAGCAAAACACCGAAATAGAATTTAACCTCATTAAATATGCATCAAATATTACACTCGATAAATAAGAAAAGAACAATGAGTAATTAGATTTATTTATTTATTTTACTTTGGGTGGACAACTAATAGAATTAGTAGCTTATTTTATGGGGCTGCGATTGTTCATCACCATGTACATACATAGCCTTAGCCGCCCCTTCTACTATGTGCATGATTGATGTTATTTTACAAAAATGTCCTAGTTGTGACATTTTATTTTATTATCATGAACATGACTGTCAAATTGTACATTAATATACTCGGTGCTCAACTTATTAAATACTTACTGGTTTCAAAATAAATTGAAACAACCTGCCATTTATGTGAGGAGCTTTTTGAGACAAGTGTTTGACTTTATTTTGGAACGGAGAAGATATATTTTTGAAGATCTTATCTAAACTTTGTCAGCTTTCATAAATTGATAAGTTTTGACTTCTCACTTGTAAATACATAACTTTGACTACATGTTTTACTTTACTTTTATATTAATAAATATTATCCAAATTAATTTCTTGATATTTTGTAAACACAAATTGAAATGAATTCAACGATATTTTTATATACAAAAATTGTTTTACATATTAAACAAGTCTAACACGAAGTCATTAAAACAACCGATTGAATAGGTAATGTAGGACACGTCTTGTAAGCTCTCTATGCAACTCCTCACGATTCTTGAATTTGATAAATTAGGTGTAGCCATCGAGAGGGAGAGCCTCCTATAATTGTATTTACTTTATCCATTTAAAAAAGAAAAAGAAACAAATAAATATTAGTAAAAAGATTTCAATCAAAATTAATACTTCTTCTTTTCTCAAATAAATGAGAGTTAGGGGGAGACACGATGATTAAGGAGAGAAGGGAGACATAAAGAAATAAAAAGAGAGACTCATGTAATGAAGAGAAATAGAGAAAAGTAAATGTCAAATAATATAATGTTTTATTTATTTAACACAATATAAAAAGTAAGTATTTCGTTTAGGCGTATGATGTACAAAGATTTTCTTTGTTTTTTTTACTTTTGCTTTGGTTGAGAATAGGTCTTCCCGTTTCCTCCTTCCATACGAAGGAACTCCTTCTTCATGCCATGTCCTTCATGAATGCGAGTTCAGCGAACTGCAAAGGTGCGGTTCTTACTTTAGAACCCCGTGGAAAACCGACACAAGTAACTTGCGGGAAAGGAAAAGCTCTCAATCGCAATAGGCGCAGGAGAGGAGTTTAGGGTAAATCCGTAAATTAGCATGAAACATAAAGACTTTGTTTTAGTTACTTTCATGATATGTAAATCCATAAATTAGTTGGACGAGTATTGTCCATTATTTGTACTTTATGGTATGCACTCGCTCGTTTTACTTATGGTTCATGTATTTGGACTACTTTCAGTTTACGGCTCCCAAATTTCAATTGTCTAAAGAATTAATAAACAAATAAATACAAATGAGTGAAAACGTACTCGAATTATATTTGCTTTGACCTCATGTTTATTATGTTTAGCTCTTCTTGACAGGAAAGAGGAAGTGTTCATGAATCTCGGAATCTGCTACTTTGTCTGTCAATTGTATAATTTTATGTAGCATTTTACCACGTGATGGAAAATTATAAATAACTCAACACTCAACTTATATGCCCAAAAAGTTGTTCAATTGAGGATTGAAAATTCATACTACACTTATTAGTTATTATGGTACAAATGTCACATCAAGAGATCGACCTTTTCGTCATTATTGGCCATATTAGGGGTCCACTTTCAATATCACCACCTACTCGCATAGTAGAAATACTATTTACATAATCTCTTTTAGTCATTTATTATAATTTATATCTAAAGTTAAAAATAGTCATATGAAATCTTGTTAAATTCGTATTCGTAACATCAACTTTAATATTTTTTACTTATAGATAAATGAAGATATTAATGGTTAAAGCCATACTTGGAAGGCATCAAACTACCCATTAGAATTAAACAAAGACAATAGTAAAAATAAAAACTATAGAAAATATAATGTTAATTCAATACTACTAAATTTTTATTGTTTAGGAATAATTTTAAATTTTGGAAGAACCTTTAAAATAATTTAAAGTGCTATTTACTTTGATAAGGTCCCCTCCAAAAAAAAATGATGGGATTAGCATACAATATGGCTAGAAGCTAGGATTATTAATGCCAATTTTTTCTAAAAGATGAATGTGATGGGTTGGAGTTCATTTGCTCACTTTTTTTTGACAGGTTCATTTGCTCACTTTGTCTCAAAGTAATCTTCTTAACAAATTATTCGTTGTTTAGATATGTCACTAGTTATTAGGCCCGGGCTATGCTCCGAACAAGGAAAGTTTTTATTTATTAATATTATACTTTAAAATGATACCACTAAATACAAATTGGTCTAGTGGTTAAAACTTTAGTATATGAACTTGAGGTCACAGGATCAAAACTTATACTATGCAATTTCTAATTTTTTTATTGTACATGGATTACATGAACTAAAACACCCTTAGGGAGAGCGCCATGTGGCATTGTTCCTTGGTTAGGAACGCCTTTTAATAGATTTACTAGTGTGTGGCCGGGGCGTTACTCTGGGTGTTACTGTTTTAATTTTTGCATGATTGAACTTTTGTTTCTATTGTTTATGCAAATTGTATTTTGTGCTTTGAATTCGTTTGTAACATCATGTTTTATGTAAGATGGGATATAAAACAGCTAATCATGACCAAATTAAGCGTTATTTTTACTTTTGCTATAGTAGATATATGTCAATTGCAATAATGAAATAATACTCCAACTTCATGGCTGGAAGGAGGGGATGACGACCACTATTAAGACATATAAGGGGTTTTGTGAATATGAGAATAAAAAAAAAAAATTAGATGCAATGGTAAATGTATCTTAATTTGTATTAAGAGGTCAGATGTTCGACTCAAGACACCAACACGTTTTTATGAAAAATCCTGAGGGAGGTTCCACGTGGCGCATAAATTTTGACACACACACCTTTTAATATATTTGTATAGATATAGATTTTCATTCGAGTTTTTATGCCATCATTTTGCCACTTATAATAAATTACCACTTACCACTTTATGACGGAGTCAAACTCTTTTATCCTTTGTATTAATTGGAGTCAAACACTTTTGTTTTATCTTAAAACCATCTATTTATTAAATAATATGGGGTAATCTATGTATGTAGTATGTACTAACAAAGGGCATGTTTGGCAAAACTAGCGGTTCTAGTAGCGGTTACGGTAAGAATTGTAAATGTTGTTGGGGGTAGCGGCTAGTTTGTCTACTAAGTAATGGCGTCCGTGATCGGCAATTAAATTAATTGTTTAATTAGAAGTGTTTGGCAAATGTAATGTATTGAAATTATAAAAGACAATAAATGACATTTATTCTAATATGAAATGAACTACAATAATTTCATATGTTCGTTCAATAGTTAAATTCAAGATTTATTTTTTCAAAGAAGTTACACAAAAAGGAGTATATGACTTTTTAGGTGCTTAAAGAAATGTATAAATCTAAGAAAATATTTAACCCTCGAAAAATTTATATTACCAATTTTAACTAAAATACTTGTAAAATATCTTATCTTTAAAATAGATATTTAAATTACATCTCAACTATTATAAAATAAACATTGAATTGCCATAAAATAAAACAATAAATAAACAATAAAAGGAAAAAGAAATAAAAAAAACATTGGTTAATAATTCTACCTTATGCTATTATATAGTGTTTATTTGCTAGACCGCTACCTCTAAATCTCAAACGTTACTTGTAGTAACGTTCCACAACCGCTACTCATAATCTACTTCAACTGCTACCCACTACTTCAACCACTACCTTACCAAACACTCATAATTTTCTTAAGTAGCGTTTTAATCTTGTCCAACCGCTAACCGCTACATCAAACGCTAGTGCCAAACAGGGCCAAAATCTACTAAGCTAAGCTTGGCTTAATAGTTGAGATTGTGTCTTCCAACCTCAAGGTTGGGAGTTCAATTTCCACTAGGGGAACTTTGTAGGTAGGGATTTCCCCTACCATCTCCCCTATTCTCAGAGTGTCTAGCCCGTTAACTCTGGTCGGATTGACCTGTGCAAGGTTCTGATACAATAGGGCAATTCATCTTACCAATAAAAAAAATACTAACAAAATCTCTTTTTTAAAGAGAAAGCACTCCGTTTTGGGTAGGAAGGAAGAAAGTTCCCATCTCCCATCTCCTATTTGCCGATGACCTTCTTCTCTTCGGGAGGGTAGATGAAAATACGGCGTTCGCAGTTAGGCAAACTCTTGCTTCCTTCTGCAGAGCCTCGGGGCAAAAAGTTAATGAGCTTAAGAGTAGACTGATCTTCTCTCCGAATACATCAACTGAGCTCAAATCTTTGTTCCAAGAAACGATTAGGCCGGGTTCATGAGAGTGAGAACCTTGGTTCGTATTTGGGGTTCCCCATCACCCACAAGCGCCCTAGTAGAGTTCAGGTTCAATTTGTGGTGGAGAAAGTTAGACACAAATTAGCAATGTGGCGCACTAAATTTCTTTCTAGAGCGGGGCGCTTATGTCTAATCAAATCCACTCTTTCTACAATCCCGGCCTACTATATGCAGGCCTCCCTTCTCCCTCGCTTGTCCCACAAAGATTTGGATACAATATGTAACAACTTTTTGTGGGGTGAGTCCAAAGAGTGAATTCGCATTCATCTGGTGGGAAAAGATAAAACTTTCGTTCCTAAAAACCGGGGAGGATTGGGGATTAGATCCCAAAAACTCACGAACTTAGCTTATATGGCCAAGTTAGGTTGGAAAGTATCGCAAGGCCCCCCAAATCTTGCTCAGGAGTGTATTAGATCAAAATACATTCACAAAAACTATGTTACTAAGTTTAAGAACGGCTCAATCATATGGAAAAGTATTGGCAAAGACTGGGAGATTCTTAGCGGTCGTAGTATGTGGAGCTTGGGAAACGGGAGTAGTATCAGGTTTTGGAGTGATAACTGGCTTGGTATTGGCCCTCTTAGGGAGTTGGTTGAGGGGCCGCTTCTTCAGGGCGAGGAAGAGACCACTGTGGACCAGATATGGAAGGGCGGCAAGTGGGACCTGATCAATATATCCATTCCCCTGCCTGAAAATATTTTTGATCGTATATTGAGTGTCCCTCCTCCGGATGAAGCGAGAGAGGACCTCCTCACTCCTGCTTTTGTCACCTCAAAGGGCTTTTCTCTTGCCCTGGCCTATGAAACCCTTTTATCCAACCCTCTAGTTGATACCGCCTGGTTTTGGAGGGGGAAAATGGAACCTAAACTCAAGTTTTTCTTCTGGCTCCTGTGGTGGGATAGGATTCCCCACAAGGCCCTTCTTGCTAGCCGTCACATTTCTCCAGATGCGTCTTGTCCTCGTTGTCAGTTTCCGGTCGAAAATTCAGCCCATGTTATTAGAGATTGCCCCTTTGCCTTAAGTGTTTGGAATGCCGTTAATGTGAGAGTGGACCAGGAGTTTCAGGAATGGCTCCGGAGTAATCTAGAGTTGGATTTCGAATTCGGGGGTGTGGGCCCGGGGTGTTTTGTTTCCCTATATTTGTCATGAAATACGGAAGGATAGAAATAATTGTAGCTTTCGGAACGAGAACCCCGCACCCCCTGGTTTGATCTTAAGGAAAGCCCATATCCTTGCCTTAGAGTGGACCCACATATGGAATCGGACTGACAATAAGATTGAAAACCTAGACT
Source organism: Beta corolliflora (assembly GCA_947648045.1). Lineage (NCBI taxonomy): Eukaryota > Viridiplantae > Streptophyta > Magnoliopsida > Caryophyllales > Amaranthaceae > Beta > Beta corolliflora. The sequence goes on along the minus strand of CANSZD010003929.1, from coordinate 199,872 downwards.
TTCCTAAGTTCTGCCCATCTACGAACACCATTATCCATGTTGATGCTTCCTTTTGCAACATCCTCCAACCTATAGGTTTAGGGGTGTAGTTAGAGATAAGTTGGGAAATTGGATTTTAGGGTTTGCTAAGCAATCCTTTGCATTGGATATCCTCATGTCAGACCTATTTATGAAGGGTTACGTCTTGCGATAAGTCACATGTTTGTAGATAGCACTATTTTTTCAGATAGTCGTACGGCGGTTGATTTGCTTTGTAGCCCTCAGGGGCATGCTGATAAATATTCTAGTATCTTGTACCTTTGCGAAAGTTATGGAAGCGGGTCCCTCAAGTTCGATTGAGTATGGTAGCAGGGGTGTACAACCCAGGTGGCGGATGCTTTAGCAAAGCATAGTAGGGCGGCGTTATTTAGTAGGAATGTAACTGAGACTTTTCCCATCCCCTCTGGTTATTGCATGGATTTCTATATGCAAGATTGTAAGAACATTTTTAATATGGTAATGTAAGTTGATTGCGTTGTTCACCAAAAAAAAAAAAGAGAAAGCACTCATAATTATTTTTTCGTTGCTTTTAATATTAATTACAATTTACAAATAACCTCTTCAAATTAATGCGATTTGACAGCAGAGAACCTTATTGGGGTGGTAGGCATTCACCTTTCTCTCCCTACACTCGTGTTCGAGTCTCACCCTCCCCTAAATGATATCCCCTTAGAACCTGAGATAGTTAACTAAGGTGGGACCCACCTGATGTACCAATTTTTTTGTAAAAAGATCAAAAAACTCAATGCAAAATTTGAAGTTCAATTTTTTTGTTTTAAAAAAAAAGCACATAGCTGTCAATTTACATATTGAAGCTACTCTATTTACAGGCTCAAATTTATAAGACTAACCAACTCCTATTAAGGTCTCATTTCTTTCAGCCACTTTTTTTTTCCAAACGTTTGTCATTTGAGCTTATTATTCTATAATTAAAGTTTGTGAAAAACACAAACTTAATAATTCATTTGAGGTCCACATTCAACTGGTAATTAAACTAAAAATTTATGGTTACCTTTTAGGCGGTAAAATTTCTCATGCTACAACCAACTCTCTTTTAATAATAGGGAGCATTGGAGCAATCGAAAACAATGATATAAAAAGATTTGATTTCAGGTTTTGAAACTGTCCTCGATCAACTAAGCTGATTGACAATCCATCCACTACTTGGTTTGTAAATGCAATAAAATGATATTTTTGGGTTAAGAATGGTTTTCCAATACAAGTAAAAAAAAAAAACATTTTTCTTAGTTAAAAAAAAGAGCATCATATATGCTTTCTCAAGCCTTGCATTCCTCCTCTCCTCTCCTCTATTTCCCTTATTTGTTTCCTATTGCATTAGTAAGGAATCAAACAAAGAAAAATTACACTTCCAAGCCGATTTTCATAGAGGTGTAACTTTGGACATAGAATAAGATTAGTTTAGTGTGTTTCCTTAATTATTGAACAAGTGTTTTTTTGGGTGTAAATGAGCGACTAAGCGCAGTGATGTAGACGGGATTCGATCCCAGGTCTTGGGTACTACCTCCACAAGACTTTACTAACTAAGCTAGACAACATCGACATTATTGAACAAGTGTGGTAACTGGTAAGACTAACACACATTCTAACTAGACTCGTGTAGTGAGGAGAGTGTTAGAGTGAAATGAGATTATTGGTTAAATTTATTTCAAGCACACCATGACACCAACACGAGGAGTTTAATTCTTAAGAAATTGTGAGCACCTTAGCCCAACTAAATTTAGCAATTAGTGGGTTGGGCTCTTGGGCTGGTTGAGTTTCTTTCTCACTACGCAAGGAATTTATGAACAGGGCCCAACAATTGTTAAATGAACTTAATAACTTATCCTTCCTCTGGTGCCAGAGCTGGACCTCATTATAGTACTACTCTTTTTTCATTACTTGCATAATTTCCTAGTGTACATTATGAAGATTTAGTTTTTAAGTTGGTTATGTTTTCTTTTATTTGTTCATTCTCATTCTGCTGCGCGCATAAGGAAACCATAATGTAGAGTCATCTCACATTGGTGATTGGGAAATCGTTTTAACGCATAAATTAATAGACAACTCACATACATTCAATTGGAAATCATTCGACATGTGCATGTATATGGGCTCATAAAAAATCTATTGATTTACTAATACATCATACATTAATGTCATTTTATAATGGAGATTACTTGAACTTGTATAAATTGATTTCAAAATATTTTCTAAATGACAAAAAGTAATGTTGAAGCAATTGTTTGTAATGATAAAATTATCTGACCAATTACTACTAGGCTACCACTCCAAGCTTAATATATTATAAATACATAATTAATAATTTAGCAAACAAGGATCCAAGTTGAAAAACTAAATCTATATATAGGTTAAAATTCAATCCTTCAAAGCTGAAAAAGAAATTGTCCCCCTTTATCCCAACCTAAAGTAAAACACTCCTAATTGAAAACCATAGTTTTCCCTTGCCTAAAAAAGGAACAAACGAACAACTCTTTTTTTGATAGTTAGTTAACATGAATGGCACATCAAATTGCTTCTTGAACATGCAAGGAATATTCAAGAATCAGTTCCAATCACATCGTTCAAGTTGTGAATACAACCACAACTCACAAATTAAAGTAGCTAGCTACTAGTACAACTTAGGAACCTATGATACTATTAATCTATTATATACTTCATTTGTTTTTTCATTCTTGTGACATTTTGGGGTAATATATTCTATCTTTTTCTCTCTTAGCACATAGAGATCCTTTTTTATTTCTCTCCATCTATCTCATCTCTTTACTGTCGCACATTTCAACATTTGACGTGCGAAAATTAAAAACGGAGAAAATATATATAATTTTGACAATAAAGGTAACTCAAAAATATAAATTTAATAAATCCAAAAAGAAACTATTCTTATTTCATTTCTTTTTGCTTCTTTATTTCCTATACCATACGCATGTAATAGTAGTATCCACTAATACACACACAAACAAAAACAAAAAAAAAAGCTTATTGATGTAAAAAAAATGTAGGGATGGATTTTGTATCACACACTATCATACCCCCTCTACTTTTTTTTATTTGCTACATTGTTGTTTTGGGAAATGAACTTTGACCGATTATTTTGATTTTTCTATAAGTAAAAATATAGTAATGTGTGGTATTGTTAGATTCGTCTCGATGTGTAGATTCATAATATACATTTTTTTTTTACTTAAACGAAATAAGAGATATTAAGGGTTATATAACGTCGTAAAACCAGCACGCAACAATGTAAGAAATAAAAAAAAACAGAGGGAGTATATGGCTAGCTAGCTATATGCATAAATCATAATGTCGTGTGCTAAAATTACAGTATATGAATTTCTTTATAAGAGAAAATATAAAAAAAAGAAGAACTCAACATAGTAAACACGAAGGAGAGGAAGTGAACTATGTTGCCACACTCAGGTACCCATATCCGACATGGGTACGTAATTACGTATAACGTAGCCAAGTGTCTAACTCGGCTATTTTTTGGAAATTTTTCAATTTAGGGGCAGAATGAAGTGTCAAGGTGTCTCACCTACGCCCGAGTGTCGAGGATCCAGTGTTGACCATCAACATTAACCTTAAACCCATTCACCTTAGCAAACAAATCAACAGCTCTCCTTACACCTTTTTCATCATACCCAGTAAAATAATCATGCCCAAACATAACCCCACCTGGTCTAAGTAACTTATGAGCCCTATTTATATCCGACCAAGCCGAATGAAAATCATGACCCGCATCCACTTCTATTAAATCCGCCATCACACCCAACTCGCACAGTTTCTGCAGAGTTGACCCGGTTGAGAATGCAATCGGTAGTATTGACTCGGTCGAGTTAAAATACACAACATTCTGAATAAACTGCGCGAATAGTAAAACGTCGCCGTTTTGGGTTGGGACATAGTCAACTTTGTCACGAAAACCAGGCCAACCTCGGAAATCATCTAAGCATAAGATCTGAGTTTGGAGACCGAGTTGACGAGTTAACTCAGCCATGTGAGTTGCTGACGCGCCTAAGAAGGTTCCTATTTCGATGATTATCTTTGGTTGGACTTTTGGATGAGGTTTTCGAAAACGGCGCCGTATGAGCCCCATCCTTTGAGTCTCTTGGGCTTGAGTAAGTGGGCTAAGTGGGCCGGGGGAAGTTGTCGTATGGTGAGGTGTTGTTGTAGATACGGGTTAGGATTGTGGGCCGGACTTGGTTGGGTGGGATTGGGTTAGCGCATGTTGGGCCGAATTTGTTGTGGTCGTTGTTTTTGTCGAGGATTGGTGGTGACGTGGCGGGTGGGCAGTTATTGGTCGTTGTGATGACAGTTGGAGTGGTGTCGTGTTTGATACTGGCGGTAAAGTAACCAACGGCGTAGGTTAAGATGAGGAGGATAACGTACGCTGTGGGTTTTTGATTACGTAGGTGGTTTACTAAATCCTTCCAGATTCTTCTTAGGTGGAAAGGTGGTGGTGGTGGTGGCACGTGGTGGTTGTTGCGGTGGTGGTGGTGATTTTGATCGTATTTCATGTCGTTTGATGATTTGATTGCTTTTTTTTTTGAAGAGATAAAGATAAAGGAGTTGAAAGAAAGAAAAAAAAGTAGTAGTAGAAGAACGAGGTTCTTCTGGAAGGAAGGTGGGAAAGTGAAGTATTATACAAAAACTAAATACTGGTATATGATTTCTAAATTATAATTTTTTTAGTAGGTAAGACGAAGGATTCTATGGCTAACCTGCACTTATATTCAACTAGTTTTGTAGGTTAGACTATTTGGAAGTGAGGGAAATGATCAAGAGAATCTCCCTTTTCTAATAGCCCCTTGTAGAGTTTGAGGTCACGAAGCCAAATCTTCACCACTAGCCCAAGCAGCCCAAGCAGCCCAAGCCTTACTTTGTCATTTTTGTTTTTGATAAGAAAGTCGTCAAAGAATTTGCCTAGCTTAAATGAAAAAGACGACTAAAGTGCTTAAAATTGAATTTATTTCATGCGTCGAAATCCACAACATGTGGTATTGGATCATTCGTTGCGTGCATGTCATAAGTTTGTGAATACTTTTTGTGGCTAATTAATATTGAGTTTTATTTTATCTTGATTGCGTGGTTTGATCATTGACCTCATTTTTCTTTCACATCTTTGCACGTCGTGTTAACCTATGCAACCCAATCATTAGTCAACGATCCAAACAAAATGATATAATAAGGGCTCAAATCATATATACTCCTAAATAGTATTATCTGACCCAAAAAAACAGGCACTATGTCTTTGTCGTACAATTGAAAATTTATTTTTGATTCGTTTCCTTAACACAATTAAAATTATTGCTCAATTTTGTAGGTTCATTAATATGACTTATTGTATTTTCTTTTTAAACAAAGTACCAAAATATTAACACATTAACTCTGAATAAAATTTTATATGCCAAAGACATGTATAAAGTTTTCTTTTTTTGGCCCCCACTGGAGACCCCATGGTAAGATGAATGGCTCTGCCAGACTGGAACCTCTCGCAGGTTAACCCGACCTGGGTTTGCGGGTAGACACTTTGAGAGTGGGGGGAATGATAAGGGGAAACCCTCTTCTAAAGTGCCCCTAGTGGGGATTGAACCCCCAACCTTTAGGTTGGAACTTGGAAGGTTCTTTCCTTACCATTAAGCCAAGCTTAACTTGGTATGTATAAAGTATATGATATACACTAACTTAACCAAATAATCTTATTCAATGGCTTAGACCGTATTATTTTTAGCCGAACTAAACCGAACTTAGGTGAGTTGAACTGAACTTAACTGAATTAAGCTAATCAAAACTGAACTAAAGTGGGTTGAGTTGAACTGAACTGAAATAGGGAACATGATCCTAAAGTAATTTTTTTATATAAAAAACTACTTAGAGTACGTAATTCAAAATATGTTAACTCAATTTTGTCTCAAATTTAATAATCATCTACTACTACATTATTTTATCTGAAAAATTGATGTCATAAAACCGAATTTTGGAGAGTTTTCTCATATTATTCCAAAGTTTGACTTACCCCCTTTCTCACACCTTACATATCCACTCTCAAATCAAAAGATCCACATAACTTAACAACTATATAAATTTGCTTCATTATATTTTCTCAAAACAACTTTTACAAATGACTATCTTCTATAATAATATTAAATTTATGAATAGTCTTCTTATATTAATCCAAAACGGCTTAGGCCCTGTTCTTTTAAACTTATTCTGACTGAACTGAACTTATTTTGGCTGAACTGAACTGAACTGTATTAACATAATATTATCAATACTTATTATTATTATTTTATTATTTTATAATAATAAATAATAAATAATAAATAATAAATAATAATAATAATAATAAATAATAATAATAAATAATAAATAATAAATGATAATAAATAATAATAATAATAAAAATAATAAATAATATATAATAATAAATAATAATAATAAAAAAATAAAAAAATAATGAGAATCAACAAAATAAAAAATAAAAAAAAAAATAAAAAATAAAAAATACAAATTCATCGTTATTATAATTATAATATAAATAATAATAACAATATTAATAGTAATATTGAAAACAAAAATAATAATTATAACATTAGACAAGACTGAACTGAACTGAACTTATTTTCTTTGGAACCAACCGAACTTATTTTGGTAAGCCGAACCGAACTTATTTTGGTTGAACCGAACTTATTTTTCTTTGGCGGACTTATTTTCTTTGAACTGAACTGAAAATAAGTCCAAAAGAACAGGGCCTTATTACGCGTTTCATATTTACATATCGAACTTTTTAGGTTCTAAATCTTCATTCATGTTACTTGTCTCTAACTCTATCTTTTCCATTCACATGACAATTATGGTCAATTAAACCATTATTAAATGACACTTTTTCTTCTTTCTTTCACCTATTAAATTGATCAATTTTAAATTGAGAGTAATACATAATTAATCATCTCGAACTTAAAGTTGTTATTGTTTTACTAATTTGGTTTTCCGAAGTACCAATAAACAGCTTGTTCCTTGCAAATGAGGAAAATAGCCCTGGGAGCTCTTTTAGCTTTTGCTGCTTTTGAACAATCTGCGAAACTTTGAAGTACTAATTTTCTTTCATCCCCTTACCTTTTTCTTCATTACTTGCTAATCAATTCTTCTTAATTTCTCACCCACTGATATTAATTTCCTACTAGTTGCAATACCAGGACCAACCTAGCTCATCACGCCTCCAAAAAGGCATTAATGGGAATGTAAATACTACAATTAATCTGTTTTCAATTATCAAATTATAGGTCTTAGAGTTGCCCCATAAGGCCACGATTGAAATGCAGCAAAGAGTATCCACCAGAATTCCACACTATTACCCGCCTGAAAATCTATACAAATATATTAAAAGCCGTTCCTATCAAAGGAATGGTCTTACGTGTATTTCTCTGAAACTTCTAATACTCATGTTTATAATCTCATTTAAAAATATTAACAATGTGTAGTTACTAGGATTTGAACAAATGACCTTTGAAATGAAATGTGAGAGTTTAACCACTAATCCACTACAATTTCAATGCTTAATATTTCAAATTAAAACATAATAAAGTCTTATAATTATATGTAATTACAAAGACATAAGCAGACTTTTTGAACTAACACTTTTATTAAGTAATAATATTCCTCTTACCCTAATTCCATTGAGATTATTATTTTTATCCCCCAAATTCAATTTTCAATTTCGCACTAGACAGAATATTACGAAAAGCTAATAAGATTAATTATGAGATTTATGAATAATAATATATATTTGATAATTGTAACTGACCGGGTCGTCGCCAAGGCCAAAATACTTGTAACACCCCCAAATTTCTCTCTTTCTAAAAACATATTTTAATATAAAACTCATTGAGAAACTTGAGAGTATTACCGGCACGTGATAACGTTAAAGGCTTTAATACTAACTACTTACTGAACTTTAAACTAATGCAGCAGAAAACTAAAATAACTCCTCTTTATTAATATATATAAACTTTATTGTTGCTACTATGACAATGGAAAATAGGAAATAAAATAACAACTATTAAACTATTTATTATTCCTCACTAGCTCCCCAATGTAAAGTATGCATCCAATCAACCTGTAAATTCTGCTCGCCAAAATAGGGTCATCACAGGGACAAAGTCATAAAACAAAACAAAAGCGTGTCAGTAAAAATACTGAGTACATGTATATGCGGAATATTAAACACTTTATTTAATAAAACATTCAAAACCTTTAACTTTCATAAACCTTCTTTGGATACTTCTAATACTTATATAATATAAAGTATATAACTTTAATAAAAATCCTTTTTCCTTGCCTAGGTACCTTTCCTAAAGTGTGCACCTCCCAAGTTTAGTATTCCTTACTGAGTCTATTACGAGGGGTTACTACCTTGTCCACATGACTTATACAAAAAGTACATGGGTAAAATATAATAGCTACCGTTCTTGTTTATAACAAGCCGTTGCCTCTTTATAATTTGTGATCATAAAAGATCATATATCTAATAAAATTCTTTGGAAATAATCCTCCTTTAAAAAGAATAATAGTTCTTATATAAAACTTTAGCCATATAAAGGCATAATATAAATAACTTGTTCATAAAAATTCTTAGAAGTAGTATTAGCATTAAAAGCAACTATTATATAACCAAGTTAATATAATAAAACAAAATCACGCTGTTGTGAGCTATCTCATAACAATCTGTCTACTACTATAGCATGAGAAAATATGCAGGTTGCAGATTAAAGCAGTATGGCAAAACTTAAAAGTTGTAGATCATAATTCGAATATGCCGCTAGTTAGATTTCAAAGAATGCGCAATTGAATGAACTTTAGTCTAATAACAAAATCAAACAACGTACTCATATTGTTTAGTTAGCGATTAATTGAGAGTTTCAAAATTGAAAACTACTATAATTTAATAACGTGTTGGTGGTAGGTTCCTAAAGTAAGTCCACGTTAAACATAGTTATCAATTAATACTATAACAATGATAATGGATGGAACTTAACATGCGAGTAAGACAAACATCACCACTACTTGAACATGCATATATTTAAATCAATGTTGAACTTGACAGTATAATATCAATCATGAATCTAAGACGTTCGTAAACAAGATTATATAAAACTCACGAAAACATGATTCCAAATTCAAAATAACAACCCTAGAACATGATCTTAGGTATGCGAGAAGAATATTTAAAGATCTACATATACACGCACCTTCAGTGGCGGATTTACTATTGGTCCCTATAGGTTACGTGACCAACTATTATTCATGAAAAAAAAAAAAAAAAATCATTTGAAGCGTAAGTTTCTCTCTCACACGCGAACTGACCTAGTTTCCTCTTTCTCTCTCGTTCCCTTGGCGAATCCAACTTCAGGCGACGGCAGATCTTCATGCTTCACACGCGAAGTCGCGAACTACCACATCTCTAGCCTTCAGGCGACGTAGATCTTCAGGCGACATAGATCTTCAGCCTTCAGGCGATACTTCACACTTGCGACTCGTTTTTGTTCGACTCGCCGGTGAGTTTCTGCCGCACTTCACACTTCACACATAGATCTTCAGGCGACATTTTTGTTCGACTCGCCGGTGAGTTTCTGCCGCCTATAGGCTATAGATTTTGTTAGGGTTTTGTTCAATGTTCGATCTATTCTTTTTTTTTTGATTTTGTTAGGGTTTTGTTCAATCTATTCTGGAAATTGTTTTGTTTGATTTAGTTAGGGTTTTGTTCGATCTATTCTTTTTGTCTCAAAGAATCTATGGTCGTTGTTCACTTGTTTGTCTGATTGTCTCACTTCACTTCTTCATGTCTGATTGTCGCAAAGAATCTATAGGCGGCACCGCGGCGCCGGCATGGCGAGGCGGCAACGGGCGGAGCGACGGCCCGACGAGGCGGCAGCGGCACCAAACTTCAATCTTCAGGTGACAGGTATTCTTCTAATTCAACCTTCTTAATCTTCGCTTAATCGCTTCTTCAATTATTCTTCATTCAATCATTGTTGGCTTGTTGTTGAAAATTGATTGTGTGTATTTGTGTATTTTTGTCAATTGGATTTCATTACGATTGTGTTGTGATTTGGGAATTAGATTAGGATGCCAAATTAACAAATGATTGTGTATTTATGTATTTTTGTCAATTGGATTTCATAACGATTGTGTTGTGATTTGGGAGTTATATTAGGATGCGAAATTGACAAATGGTTGTGTATTTGTGTATTTTTGTCAATTGGATTTCATTACGATTGTGTTGTGATTTGAGAGTTATATTAGGATGCGAAATTGACAAATGGTTGTGTATTTGTGTATTTTTGTCAATTGGATTTCATTACGATTGTGTTGTGATTTGGGAGTTATATTAGGATGCGAAATTGACAAATGGTTGTGTATTTGTGTATTTTTGTCAATTGGATTTCATTACGATTGTGTTGTGATTTAAGAATTAGATTAGGATGCGAAATTGACAAATGATTGTGTTGTGATTGCTTGATTACTTATGTAGAGAAAGAAATGTTTTTGAAGATTAGCAAGGATGATATTATAAATCGATATCAAAATATGAAAACTCGTCGAGAACAATTGTAATATTTGCTAAGTACTATTTGGTTGTAATAAGTACTATTTTTAGGTACTATTTTATTGTAATATGAACTATTATTAGTCATAAATTGATTTTATTTGAAGTAGTTTTTTTTAAATTCATGGATTATCTTATATGGATACGCGTATTCGAACCCGTACCCGTACCCGTATCCGTCTCTGTGCAACCTAGTCGGTAGTGACCAACTATTCATAAATTCCTGGATCCGCCACTGCGCACCTTAAAAATTAATAACTACTAGGAAGAAGAGAAAGGGTAGGCTAAGAGGGAGAGAGAGTTTAAACTTGAGAAAAGAGATGTATTTCTCAAATTTGGTGTGAAGAATATGATGGGTGGAGGCACTCTATTTATACTTAGTTGGATAGGTAGAGTTAGAATAGGACTAGGAAACTAAAAGATGGATTTAACGAAAAAGATAAAATAATCTAGCTAAGATTTAGCTAATATTTACGATCATCCAACTAAGATTAGGAAAAGATATAAATTATCCCATAATACATAATTCTAGAAGGTAAAATAACTAAAAGATAAGTAAAAAAAAAAACAAAAAGTGACCAAAACTTCATGAAACATAACCGTGAGATATGATGCGACGGATTTTTTTTTTTTCTTTTTCTTTTCTAAACCTTTTTAGATTTCCTTACAACATTTTTAAATTTTGTTTCCAAAATACTTATTTTTTAAAACTAGTAAACTTAGGCCCAACATCTATTTGGGCTACAATTTATTTTAAATACTCAAAATCTTTTATAAAAGCCTATTTGAAAAGCCTCTTTAGTAAATAACAAGCCTTTTTAGTAAATAACAAGTCTTTTTTAATAACCATAAAATTTCTAAAAGTATAAACATTAACTTAGCAAAAATACGGAGTATTACAGACTACCCCCCTTAAAAGAAGTTTCATCCTCGAAACTTGAAGCAAGCAAGTAAGAAAAACAACAATTAATTTACATATACCAAATTCTTTCTATTAAAGTAAGTTGGCTCACTTAATAACTCATAAAATAAGTCAAAATTAGGTCAAAAATAGCGTTTTAAGTTAAAAGCGCGAAACTCTATCGCATTCTACCCCCCTTAAAAGGAGTTACGCCCCCGTAACTCGCTAAGGCTTAAAACTTTATTTAAAATTATTTACCAACTTTGTAATGCAAACAATATAAGAATTGTTGCTGAAAATGTAATAATAAATTCACTAGAGAGATAATATTTTCGAAAATATCTTTTGAGCTTTTAAAACTAACCTCTTTTTAGAAGCATTTGCCTTAAATATTAAATCAACATAATAAAGAAAATATTTAAATAAGTACAAAAGGGTATAGTTTATGACAAACTTAAATTTTTCTAAAACTTGAGTAGGAAATTTTTCCAAATTCTAGAATAATAAAGAATTACAAATACTGATACTAGGAGTAGCGGGAAAAAAAAACTTGAGGCAAATTCTAATATATTATAAAAATGCTATAATATAGTGAGAACAAAAGAAATTTTATAAAATCTTTCATAAGCTTTACTCGAAAATACAATATTCAAACAACTTTTTTTCCTTTTGTTTGTAAAATAATTTGCTTTCTCCTCAAAATTTAATCATCCTAACATAACTCATGAAGGCCTCACAATAAATATCATAAAAAATTACCCTTGATCCTACTTTATTACAAATCAAAATCAAATCAATTCATCATTATTCACAAGCAAAACTTGTTAGTATATATACTAACACAAAGATATAATTGAAGAAAAATAGACTTTTTACTAAGGTCCTCAAAACTAAAACTCCTCGAAATTCATCTTCAAATTTGTCTTAAAGTATCATAATTAATATTCTCTCAAAAATAGACAAAGAGTCAACTAGGACTTGAGATAGTAAATAAACAATCTTTTCTAAAAATTCATACAATCTTCATTTCAATAAAATTAACTCCTTCACATAATATAAACTCAATGCTTAAATCCATAAAATACGACTATTCTTTCCAAAATCAAACCTTGATTGACTAATTTCTTCCCTTTTTCTCTTTTATTAAGCTCCAGATTTCTCCCAAAAGAATATATTTCTTCTATTATTAGAGTCACTTATTTATTTCAATAAGTGATATACCCAATCCTTATAGTCACTCTATCTTTCATATTGCCAAAACAACAATTATTGTGAATACTCTATCAACTTAAGCAATAGTTTAAGCTTACTCCCAAAAATAATACTCCTCTTGATACTCAATAATCCCTAAAATCAACTTAAAATACATTTCGAGAATTCTAGTATCTTACTTCCACCTGTTAAAACAAAACGATCTAAAGAAACCTGCTAAAGTTTCAAACATGGTCTAACTTCTTACTTTCTTTGCTTAACTATAACAACGATAACTCCTTTAAATATATTTGCAATTCAACATAGGGTAAGATTTCTTAATTAAATCAAACTTCAAATATGATATCTCATATACCTGTAAGGTCCTCATAATATCCCTTATTTTGCCACCTTTTTAAGGTTGTAGCTATATCATTGCTATAATGGTGTTGACTTTATCCATAAACAAAATATATAACTTATCTAAATCATGATAATTTACCCAAACGAGTATAAATCATTGATCTCCTACTTCTACTTTCCACAAATCATAAATTTTCCTTCCTTACCCATGTCACTAAATATTAAAGGTCATCCAACTGTATAAAACTTCAAATGACTAATTTCACAATTCTTAGCACATAACATAAGGTATTGTCTTCTTCATTCCTATTAAAAAAATTAACATAACTACTAAACTTCTTTCCTTCAAAGGAATAAACAAGAACAATCTTCACCCTTAATGAATCTAAAATTAGTCAACTAGGCTTACTTTGAAGTCATAGGTTCTTGTAACACTTATAAATCAACAAAAAAAACATATAAATCACTTTGCATGAATTAGATCACATGCATACATGTCATATAAGACGTTAAATAATCAAATTCATCTCGTAGAAAATATCCGTGCCAAAAAAAATGCCTCAAAAGATAGTAATATCACAACTTTCAAGTAGCTTCTTAATAATATGCCATGAAAGACAGAATAATAACTCAATTCTTATATAAACAATAAACCCTTTCTTTTGCTTATGAAAAACACAAAGATTTTTCATATTAACTTGACAATAAGTCACACTTTCTTGAGATATATAAAAAAAAAAAAATCATATTTCTAATATAACATTGAATAACTAAATAATTCATATAAAAAAAAAATTCAATACTTCATTAAAAAAATTCATCTTTATAATTTGGAAAAATATATATAGATATATAAGTAAAATAAAAATTACATGTTGACATAATAGTCAGAATAGAAATAAAATTTCAACTGTAATCTGAAATGAATAATAAAAAAAAAATATTCGAAATTCCAAAAAAAAATTCGCTTGAAATTTTTGAAAAGTACATATATAAGTATATGATTAAAAATTATTTATTTGAGTACTAGGTTCATGACAAAGAATAGTCGTGCCAATGAATTTCCCAGGAATGAATTGGTTACACGCAACGTTGGTGAGAGCCCAAGCCTTTTCTTGCCAGAAACATTGCCAACCCAACTTATCCAAATCAATCGTTTTTCCTCAAATAATAAAATAGATTTTTATGCATATTTAATATAAATATGAAAAGAATGCGAAACTCTCTAACCTATATGCCCATCCTTAAGTCTACTCCTTGAGAAACTTGAGAGTATTACAGCCACGTGATAACGTTAAAGGCTTTAATACTAACTACTTACTGAACTTTAAACTAATGCAGCAGAAAACTAAAATAACTCCTCTTTATTAATATATATAAACTTTATTGTTGCTACTATGACAATGGAAAATAGGAAATAAAATAACAACTATTAAACTATTTATTATTCCTCACTAGCTCCCCAATGTAAAGTATGCATCCAATCAACCTGTAAATTCTGCTCGCCAAAATAGGGTCATCACAGGGACAAAGCCATAAAACAAAACAAAAGCGTGTCAGTAAAAATACTGAGTACATGTATATGCGGAATATTAAACACTTTATTTAATAAAACATTCAAAACCTTTAACTTTCATAAACCTTCTTTGGATACTTCTAATACTTATATAATATAAAGTATATAACTTTAATAAAAATCCTTTTTCCTCGCCTAGGTACCTTTCCTAAAGTGTGCACCTCCCAAGTTTAGTATTCGCTACTGAGTCCATTACGAAGGGTTACTACGCTGTCCACATGACTTATACAAAAAGTACATGGGTAAAATATAATAGCTACCGTTCTTGTTTATAACAAGCCGTTGCCTCTTTATAATTTGTGATCATAAAAGATCATATATCTAATAAAATTCTTTGGAAATAATCCTCCTTTAAAAAGAATAATAGTTCTTATATAAAACTTTAGCCATATAAAGGCATAATATAAATAACTTGTTCATAAAAATTCTTAGAAGTAGTATTAGCATTAAAAGCAACTATTATATAACCAAGTTAATATAATAAAACAAAATCACGCTGTTGTGAGCTATCTCATAACAATCTGTCTACTACTATAGCATGAGAAAATATGCAGGTTGCAGATTAAAGCAGTATGGCAAAACTTAAAAGTTGTAGATCATAATTCGAATATGCCGCTAGTTAGATTTCAAAGAATGCGCAATTGAATGAACTTTAGTCTAATAACAAAATCAAACAACGTACTCATATTGTTTAGTTAGCGATTAATTGAGAGTTTCAAAATTGAAAACTACTATAATTTAATAACGTGTTGGTGGTAGGTTCCTAAAGTAAGTCCACGTTAAACATAGTTATCAATTAATACTATAACAATGATAATGGATGGAACTTAACATGCGAGTAAGACAAACATCACCACTACTTGAACATGCATATATTTAAATCAATGTTGAACTTGACAGTATAATATCAATCATGAATCTAAGACGTTCGTAAACAAGATTATATAAAACTCACGAAAACATGATTCCAAATTCAAAATAACAACCCTAGAACATGATACTAGGTATGCAGAAGAATATTTAAAGATCTACATATACACGCACCTTCAGTGGCGGATTTACTATTGGTCCCTATAGGTTACGTGACCAACTATTATTCATGAAAAAAAAAAAAAAAAAAATTTGAAGCGTAAGTTTCTCTCTCACACGCGAACTGACCTAGTTTCCTCTTTCTCTCTCGTTCCCTTGGCGAATCCAACTTCAGGCGACGGCAGATCTTCATGCTTCACACGCGAAGTCGCGAACTACCACATCTCTAGCCTTCAGGCGACGTAGATCTTCAGGCGACATAGATCTTCAGCCTTCAGGCGATACTTCACACTTGCGACTCGTTTTTGTTCGACTCGCCGGTGAGTTTCTGCCGCACTTCACACTTCACACATAGATCTTCAGGCGACATTTTTGTTCGACTCGCCGGTGAGTTTCTGCCGCCTATAGGCTATAGATTTTGTTAGGGTTTTGTTCAATGTTCGATCTATTCTTTTTTTTTTGATTTTGTTAGGGTTTTGTTCAATCTATTCTGGAAATTGTTTTGTTTGATTTAGTTAGGGTTTTGTTCGATCTATTCTTTTTGTCTCAAAGAATCTATGGTCGTTGTTCACTTGTTTGTCTGATTGTCTCACTTCACTTCTTCATGTCTGATTGTCGCAAAGAATCTATAGGCGGCACCGAGCAAGCGGCAACGGGCGGAGCGACGACCGACGAGGCGGCAGCGGCACCAAACTTCAATCTTCAGGTGACAGGTATTCTTCTAATTCAACCTTCTTAATCTTCGCTTAATCGCTTCTTCAATTATTCTTCATTCAATCATTGTTGGCTTGTTGTTGAAAATTGATTGTGTGTATTTGTGTATTTTTGTCAATTGGATTTCATTACGATTGTGTTGTGATTTGGGAATTAGATTAGGATGCCAAATTAACAAATGATTGTGTATTTATGTATTTTTGTCAATTGGATTTCATAACGATTGTGTTGTGATTTGGGAGTTATATTAGGATGCGAAATTGACAAATGGTTGTGTATTTGTGTATTTTTGTCAATTGGATTTCATTACGATTGTGTTGTGATTTGAGAGTTATATTAGGATGCGAAATTGACAAATGGTTGTGTATTTGTGTATTTTTGTCAATTGGATTTCATTACGATTGTGTTGTGATTTGGGAGTTATATTAGGATGCGAAATTGACAAATGGTTGTGTATTTGTGTATTTTTGTCAATTGGATTTCATTACGATTGTGTTGTGATTTAAGAATTAGATTAGGATGCGAAATTGACAAATGATTGTGTTGTGATTGCTTGATTACTTATGTAGAGAAAGAAATGTTTTTGAAGATTAGCAAGGATGATATTATAAATCGATATCAAAATATGAAAACTCGTCGAGAACAATTGTAATATTTGCTAAGTACTATTTGGTTGTAATAAGTACTATTTTTAGGTACTATTTTATTGTAATATGAACTATTATTAGTCATAAATTGATTTTATTTGAAGTAGTTTTTTTTAAATTCATGGATTATCTTATATGGATACGCGTATTCGAACCCGTACCCGTACCCGTATCCGTCTCTGTGCAACCTAGTCGGTAGTGACCAACTATTCATAAATTCCTGGATCCGCCACTGCGCACCTTAAAAATTAATAACTACTAGGAAGAAGAGAAAGGGTAGGCTAAGAGGGAGAGAGAGTTTAAACTTGAGAAAAGAGATGTATTTCTCAAATTTGGTGTGAAGAATATGATGGGTGGAGACCCCTATTTATACTAGTTGGATAGGTAGAGTTAGAATAGGACTAGGAAACTAAAAGATGGATTTAACGAAAAAGATAAAATAATCTAGCTAAGATTTAGCTAATATTTACGATCATCCAACTAAGATTAGGAAAAGATATAAATTATCCCATAATACATAATTCTAGAAGGTAAAATAACTAAAAGATAAGTAAAAAAAAAAACAAAAAGTGACCAAAACTTCATGAAACATAACCGTGAGATATGATGCGACGGATTTTTTTTTTTTTTTTTTTCTTTTCTAAACCTTTTTAGATTTCCTTACAACATTTTTAAATTTTGTTTCCAAAATACTTATTTTTTAAAACTAGTAAACTTAGGCCCAACATCTATTTGGGCTACAATTTATTTTAAATACTCAAAATCTTTTATAAAAGCCTATTTGAAAAGCCTCTTTAGTAAATAACAAGCCTTTTTAGTAAATAACAAGTCTTTTTTAATAACCATAAAATTTCTAAAAGTATAAACATTAACTTAGCAAAAATACGGAGTATTACAGACTACCCCCCTTAAAAGAAGTTTCATCCTCGAAACTTGAAGCAAGCAAGTAAGAAAAACAACAATTAATTTACATATACCAAATTCTTTCTATTAAAGTAAGTTGGCTCACTTAATAACTCATAAAATAAGTCAAAATTAGGTCAAAAATAGCGTTTTAAGTTAAAAGCGCGAAACTCTATCGCATTCTACCCCCCTTAAAAGGAGTTACGCCCCCGTAACTCGCTAAGGCTTAAAACTTTATTTAAAATTATTTACCAACTTTGTAATGCAAACAATATAAGAATTGTTGCTGAAAATGTAATAATAAATTCACTAGAGAGATAATATTTTCGAAAATATCTTTTGAGCTTTTAAAACTAACCTCTTTTTAGAAGCATTTGCCTTAAATATTAAATCAACATAATAAAGAAAATATTTAAATAAGTACAAAAGGGTATAGTTTATGACAAACTTAAATTTTTCTAAAACTTGAGTAGGAAATTTTTCCAAATTCTAGAATAATAAAGAATTACAAATACTGATACTAGGAGTAGCAGGAAAAAAAACTTGAGGCAAATTCTAATATATTATAAAAATGCTATAATATAGTGAGAACAAAAGAAATTTTATAAAATCTTTCATAAGCTTTACTCGAAAATACAATATTCAAACAACTTTTTTCCTTTTGTTTGTAAAATAATTTGCTTTCTCCTCAAAATTTAATCATCCTAACATAACTCATGAAGGCCTCACAATAAATATCATAAAAAATTACCCTTGATCCTACTTTATTACAAATCAAAATCAAATCAATTCATCATTATTCACAAGCAAAACTTGTTAGTATATATACTAACACAGCATATAATTGAAGAAAAATAGACTTTTTTACTAAGGTCCTCAAAACTAAAACTCCTCGAAATTCATCTTCAAATTTGTCTTAAAGTATCATAATTAATATTCTCTCAAAAATAGACAGTAGTCAACTAGGACTTGAGATAGTAAATAAACAATCTTTTCTAAAAATTCATACAATCTTCATTTCAATAAAATTAACTCCTTCACATAATATAAACTCAATGCTTAAATCCATAAAATACGACTATTCTTTCCAAAATCAAACCTTGATTGACTAATTTCTTCCCTTTTTCTCTTTTATTAAGCTCCAGATTTCTCCCAAAAGAATATATTTCTTCTATTATTAGAGTCACTTATTTATTTCAATAAGTGATATACCCAATCCTTATAGTCACTCTATCTTTCATATTGCCAAAACAACAATTATTGTGAATACTCTATCAACTTAAGCAATAGTTTAAGCTTACTCCCAAAAATAATACTCCTCTTGATACTCAATAATCCCTAAAATCAACTTAAAATACATTTCGAGAATTCTAGTATCTTACTTCCACCTGTTAAAACAAAACGATCTAAAGAAACCTGCTAAAGTTTCAAACATGGTCTAACTTCTTACTTTCTTTGCTTAACTATAACAACGATAACTCCTTTAAATATATTTGCAATTCAACATAGGGTAAGATTTCTTAATTAAATCAAACTTCAAATATGATATCTCATATACCTGTAAGGTCCTCATAATATCCCTTATTTTGCCACCTTTTTAGGTTGTAGCTATATCATTGCTATAATGGTGTTGACTTTATCCATAAACAAAATATATAACTTATCTAAATCATGATAATTTACCCAAACGAGTATAAATCATTGATCTCCTACTTCTACTTTCCACAAATCATAAATTTTCCTTCCTTACCCATGTCACTAAATATTAAAGGTCATCCAACTGTATAAAACTTCAAATGACTAATTTCACAATTCTTAGCACATAACATAAGGTATTGTCTTCTTCATTCCTATTAAAAAAATTAACATAACTACTAAACTTCTTTCCTTCAAAGGAATAAACAAGAACAATCTTCACCCTTAATGAATCTAAAATTAGTCAACTAGGCTTACTTTGAAGTCATAGGTTCTTGTAACACTTATAAATCAACAAAAAAAACATATAAATCACTTTGCATGAATTAGATCACATGCATACATGTCATATAAGACGTTAAATAATCAAATTCATCTCGTAGAAAATATCCGTGCCAAAAAAAATGCCTCAAAAGATAGTAATATCACAACTTTCAAGTAGCTTCTTAATAATATGCCATGAAAGACAGAATAATAACTCAATTCTTATATAAACAATAAACCCTTTCTTTTGCTTATGAAAAACACAAAGATTTTTCATATTAACTTGACAATAAGTCACACTTTCTTGAGATATATAAAAAAAAAAAATCATATTTCTAATATAACATTGAATAACTAAATAATTCATATAAAAAAAAATTCAATACTTCATTAAAAAAAATTCATCTTTATAATTTGGAAAAATATATATAGATATATAAGTAAAATAAAAATTACATGTTGACATAATAGTCAGAATAGAAATAAAATTTCAACTGTAATCTGAAATGAATAATAAAAAAAAAATATTCGAAATTCCAAAAAAAAATTCGCTTGAAATTTTTGAAAAGTACATATATAAGTATATGATTAAAAATTATTTATTTGAGTACTAGGTTCATGACAAAGAATAGTCGTGCCAATGAATTTCCCAGGAATGAATTGGTTACACGCAACGTTGGTGAGAGCCCAAGCCTTTTCTTGCCAGAAACATTGCCAACCCAACTTATCCAAATCAATCGTTTTTCCTCAAATAATAAAATAGATTTTTATGCATATTTAATATAAATATGAAAAGAATGCGAAACTCTCTAACCTATATGCCCATCCTTAAGTCTACTCCTTGAGAAACTTGAGAGTATTACAGCCACGTGATAACGTTAAAGGCTTTAATACTAACTACTTACTGAACTTTAAACTAATGCAGCAGAAAACTAAAATAACTCCTCTTTATTAATATATATAAACTTTATTGTTGCTACTATGACAATGGAAAATAGGAAATAAAATAACAACTATTAAACTATTTATTATTCCTCACTAGCTCCCCAATGTAAAGTATGCATCCAATCAACCCGTAAAATTCGCTTCGCCAAAATAGGGTCATCACAAGTGACAAAGCCCATAAAACAAAACAAAAGCGTGTCGAAAAAAATACCGAGTACATGTATATGCGGAATATTAAACACTTTATTTAATAAAACATTCAAAACCTTTAACTTTCATAAACCTTCTTTGGATACTTCTAATACTTATATAATATAAAGTATATAACTTTAATAA
The DNA here is from genome assembly GCA_947648045.1 of Beta corolliflora. NCBI lineage: Eukaryota > Viridiplantae > Streptophyta > Magnoliopsida > Caryophyllales > Amaranthaceae > Beta > Beta corolliflora. The sequence goes on along the minus strand of CANSZD010003929.1, from coordinate 178,645 downwards.
AAATCCTTTTTCCTTGCCTAGGTACCTTTCCTAAAGTGTGCACCCCCCCAAGTTTAGTATTCCTTACTCGAGCCTATTACGAGGGTTACATTACCTCATGTCACACGACTTATACAAAAAGTACATGGGTAAAATATAATAAACTACCGTTCTTTGTTTATAACAATGCTCGTTCTTTCTTTATAATTTGTGATCATAAAAGATCATATATCTAATAAAATTCTTTGGAAATAATCCTCCTTTAAAAAGAATAATAGTTCTTATATAAAACTTTAGCCATATAAAGGCATAATATAAATAACTTGTTCATAAAAATTCTTAGAAGTAGTATTAGCATTAAAAGCAACTATTATATAACCAAGTTAATATAATAAAACAAAACCACGCTATTGTGCTATCTCGTAACAATCTGTCTACTACTATAGCATGAGAAAATATGCAGGTTGCAGAATAAAGCAGTATGGCAAAACTTAAAAGTTGTAGATCATAATTCGAATATGCCGCTAGTTAGATTTCAAAGAATGCGCAATTGAATGAACTTTAGTCTAATAACAAAATCTAACAACGTACTCATATTGTTTAGTTAGCGATTAATTGAGAGTTTCAAAATTGAAAACTACTATAATTTAATAACGTGTTGGTGGTAGGTTCCTAAAGTAAGTCCACGTTAAGCATAGTTATCAATTAATACTATAACAATGATAATGGATGGAACTTAACATGCGAGTAAGACAAACATCACCACTACTTGAACATGCATATATTTAAATCAATGTTGAACTTGACAGTATAATATCAATCATGAATCTAAGACGTTCGTAAACAAGATTATATAAAACTCACGAAAACATGATTCCAAATCCAAAATAACAACCCTAGAACATGATACTAGGTATGCAGAAGAATATCTAAAGATCTACATATACACGCACCTTAAAAATTAATAACTACTAGGAAGAAGAGAAAGGGTAGGCTAAGAGGGAGAGAGAGTTTAAAACTTGAGAAAAGAGATGTATTTCTCAAATTTGGTGTGAAGAATAGGATGGGTGGAGGCACTATTTATACTAAGTTGGATAGGTAGAGTTAGAATAGGACTAGGAAACTAAAAGATGGATTTAACGAAAAAGATAAAATAATCTAGCTAAGATTTAGCTAATATTTACGATCATCCAACTAAGATTAGGAAAAGATATAAATTATCCCATAATACATAATTCTAGAAGGTAAAATAAGTAAAAGATAAGTAAAAAAAACAAAAAGTGACCAAAACTTCATGAAACATAACCGTGAGATATGATGCGGCGGATTTTGTTTTTTTTTTTTCTTTTTCTTTTCTAAACCTTTTTAGATTTCCTTACAACATTTTTAAATTTTGTTTCCAAAATACTTTTTTTTTTAAAACTAGTAAACTTAGGCCCAACATCTATTTGGGCTACAATTTATTTTAAGGCAAAAGCTATTTGCGGCCCTTTAGGGCCGCAAATAAAGATTAATTAGTTTTAAGATTCCATCTATTCCCAACATAAATCACAAAAAGGTTCAGTGCAAATGAAATCTAAACTTTTTCTACACTTCCCAGTAATATTGTCAACCATATCAATTAATGACACAAGAAGATAACGGGATTATGGCGCCAACTATTTCATCATTGTCTTTACAAGTTCCATTATATGGAAATCAAGCAATTTTCTATCAAAAGTTGCAGAAAAGCAACCTGATACTTTGGGCCAAGAAAGTAGAAGCCACATCAAAAAAATTCACGGTAAGCAAATTCTCTTTTCTTGATTTTTCCCCCTTTCTTTTTTATTTGTTTATAGATCAAAAATTCATATCTCCTTCAACTTTATTGTAGATCATATGTAACTTAATCATTAAAAAAAAAAATCTATATGCAAAAAATTGTATAGGTTGTGCCTACCATGTGTTCGATAATTTGCCTCTAATAATATTATCACTATATCCATCTGCAGCATTCCATACACATATTCCGTAATCCATAATAGCAGCAAATTTATGTTCTCTCGTTTTTGTTTTCTAGTATTAGTGTTCCTTTGGTTTTTTTTTTTTTTTGATAATTGTGTTCCTTTGAAATTTCACTTAGAATTAACTTATTGAACAGATTTAAGTGATGCTTGATTTTGACTTGAATGAGCCTCTAATTGAGGAAGATGATAGAGAATATGATGAACCTTTTATTGGCCAAACTTTTGGAAGCCAAGAAGAGGCATTTGTTTTCTATAACAAATATGCAAGACGACATGGATTTGTAGTCCGCAAGGATCGTTCGGACACTAAACATGGGAGGACTATTAGGCGTGATTTTTTATGCCATCGTGGAGGCAATCAACGTATGAAGGTAGTTGATCCCTCTAAATCTCGAAGAAATAAGGAATCAGCAAGATGTAGTTGCAAGGCTCACATGCGTATTGCATTGAAGAGGTGCTTTGACATTTTTCCAGAGGAATGGCATGTAACAAAATTTGTAAAGGAGCATAACCATTGTATGGTGTCACTTGAAGAAATGCGTTTTCTACCGGCAAATCAAGTTATAACTCAAGAGGACGAAAAACAGATTTTGTTATACAAGGAAGCTGGGTTGCCGGTTAGACAAATAATTCGAGTGATGGAGCTTCAAAAGAATGTTAAGCATGGTGAGTTGCCATTTCTCGAAAAAGATATTCGTAATCTTTTTACTAGAGTTAAGAGGATGCTTGAGGGGGATGATATGAAAAATCTTTTACAATATATGAAATCTTCAAAGCAAGAAAATACATTGTTTCAATATGCATACACAGTAGATGAAGAAAACAAAATGGAAAATTTGTTTTGGTGTGAAGGTGAAAGCTTTGATTGGTACCAAAAGTATGGTGATGTGGTGGTTTTTGATACTACCTACAAAGTTAATGCATATGACATGCCTTGTGGAATTTTTGTCGGTATTGATAATCATGGGAAGACAATTATGTTCGGGTGTGCTCTCCTCCGCAACGAGACAACAATTACTTTTAAGTGGCTAATGAAGGTAAATATATCTTTTACATATTACTTTCATTTATTTTTTTACAGATTATAAATATTTAAAGTATATATATTCACCTAGTAAATATAATTTATTTCAATTTTTTTAAAAAAAATAACAGACCTTTGTTACTATAATGAAGAAAGCACCATAAAAACTATCATAACCGACCAAGACCCATGTATTTCTGAGGCTATTGCGATTGAGATGCCAAGTACAAAACACAGTTTCTGTATTTGGCATATCACTTCAAAGTTTAGTTGTTGGTTTGTTGCCCTTCTTCGTGATGACTACCAAAAGTGGTGTGGAGATTTTTATTTGTTATATAAGATGACTGATCCTGATGAGTTTGAACAAAATTGGCCTCTCATAGTTGGGAAGTATAACTTGGAAGACAACAAGCACATCCAAGGTTTGTACAAAATTAGATTTTTTTGGGCACCGGCTTATCTCCGTGATCATTTTTTTGGAGGGATGGTAACCACCGGAAGGTCGGAGAGCATAAATGCATTCATCAAGAGATTTGTTTCATCTCATATAAGTCTGACAGAATTTGTTAAACAGGTTAGTATTTCTATCACAAGTACTAATTGTGTTGGTCTAATACTATGAAGGAAGCTAATGCAAACATTGTATATATCACCAAAGATAGTCGGCTATTCTAAAACATATTAATGTTGTTTTTATTTTACATTATTTTTGCTACTGTAGTGTTTATTTACTCTAGGTTCTAATTTTATGTAGACAAGATTATCTTCAATTAATACAAAGTAATATCTGTATTATGGCTGAATATTATAGGTGGGTATTTCTGTTGAAGAAATTAATCAAAGGCGTATACATTTGAACTTGTCAGCATCTCTTACACCCATATCTTTGAAAACAAAATCACCTTTGGAAGAACAAGTTTCTGGAATATTTACGCCATTTGCTTTCAAAAAGTTTCAACATGAACTTACAAGAGCAACTCTATATTCTATAATTCATGTGGAAGGTGATGAATTTGTAGTGAGATATTATGAAGGGGAAGATAAAAGATCTCATAGAGTCTTTTGGAATGGTAGTACAACAAGGTGTAGTTGCAAAAATTTTGAGTTTTGGGGTATACTTTGCTGCCATATATTTAGGGTGTTGTTCCACAATGATTGTTTCAAGATCCCATCCTTTTATTTACCTATACGATGGTGTTGTGAGTCATTGCAAGCTACTACTAGTACTCAAGAAGTTGTAGTAGAAGAAATATTGTCACTAGGAGAAGTAGTTCCTAACACCCATGCGATTATAGCTGAAGTGTTGCGCCCTCCACAATCCAAGACTAAAGGGCGTCCCAAAAAGAAGCGTGAGAAAGGTGGAAAAGAAATAGCGAAAAAGAGACTAAGAGTTGTTCTATTTGCAAGCAACCTTGGTCATACGAAACCAACCTTGTCCTTTCAAAGAAAATATATGTTCCATTGCTAATGCAAATGATGGTGTACCACAGAAAAAACAGAAGAAAACATCCGAATGTTTAGGACTTAACCCCGTGTTTACTTTGAAGGTTTAAAGGTAATGCTACTCTAAACTTTCTTTTTTATTCTTCCACGTCTAGATATTTACTTACTCTTAAAATTTGCAGGTTGAAGATTATAGAGCAAGACTAGGAAAAGAAAAGCTTTTTTCGATCCATTTGTCATATTGAAGATAATATTTGTCGGACATTTATTTTGGGTTTAAGAGATAAATTTTCATGATTGTTATTTTGTGTATCATAGCTAAGCTATGACTTTTGGATGTTTTTTTTTACTATATTTTATTGGAATAGAGATTGAATTTTACTCCGTATGAGTTAGTTGAATTTGGTCTTGATGCTGCAATTTTGGTTTTCCCAACTAGCTAAGAGTATAAATTCAGTAAGTATTCTTGTTTATCTTCATCATCATAAGGATGGTTCGAATTTTTTTTCTTCTTGTAAATCGTGTATCATGAACAAACATTATTAGGGAAGAAAAGCAAAAAAAAAAACAAAAAAGAGCTTACCTTCTACTTCGGCAAATACTGCACTATCATGGTTTTGTGGGAAGTGTTAAGTGTAGTGGCATTTATTACAAAGATTGGTGAACAGCTAAAAATTAGTTAAAGAGAAGTATTTCGGTAAGCATTTAATGACTCCATAATTAATTTCATATTATTGTTTTACTAGATTCCATAGAAGTAGCAAATGTACATTAATGAATGGAATTTTGCTAGTTTTTATGCATAGCCCTAAGGGCTGCATATAGCGGAACCGTTATTTTAAATACTCAAAATCTTTTATAAAAGCCTATTTGAAAAGCCTCTTTGGTAAATAACAAGCCTTTTTAGTAAATAACAAGTCTTTTTTTAATAACCATAAAATTTCTAAAAGTATAAACATTAACTTAGCAAAAATACGGAGTATTACAATACTAGTTTTGCATTAAAATACAGAGGTGGATACAGATTGGTTACGTCAAATTAGGTTCAAGTTCATTAATATCAGGGCCTTTCGATTCAAATCGTGTTCGAATGGTTGAGTCAGTTGATTAGGGCCATTCAATGCAAATCGTGTTCGAACGGTTGAGTCAGTTGATTAGATTTGTCGTATCGAATTTGCAAACTGGACACTGAATCAAGTAAAAATTCTAATCATGTGATTTCATTTTCTACTTGAGTAAGGGTCACTGAAGATCGAGTAATTGAATAAAAGTCATTACCATCAAATTTAGGTTGAACGTTATCAATAGGTATTGTGATGCTATTGCTACTTACTACAAAACCATGGTAAAGTTCATTAAGATGAAAAGGAAAGAAAATAAAATAGGTGGCGTTTTACTTTAACCGGTAGAAGCCTAGAAGGTAATGAATCATGATAATAGTAATGGTTTTTCAATGTTAATGTATAAGGGAGGTTCTAAGTCAATATGCTTGTCGACCCCATTTAATAACTACCACTTTAGAACATGGTATTGCGTGGTAAAGGAAATTTATTAAAAAATATTTAAGTTTCAGAATGGAATTTCATCATCATAGAACACGCCATAAGAAGACTTCTATGCTATTCTTGCAAATTGACATCCGTAGACCGTAGCAGAGCCCAAGAGAAGTTATAGATGGCCAATAAGGAAGATCAGATGTCACTCTTTTCGCAGATTAAGGTGGTCTAGATCATAATTGGTAAGATTTGGACGCTTAAAAAAGCTGAATTTCAATTTTTGCCAACATGCTACGACACAACACAACAGAAACCCTACATCTTCCTGCTAACTTTCACTAAGTTAAGAAACAAACAACAAAGTACACATTCCTATTTTAAGCTTACCAAAGATGAGCCATAGCACCACCATCTTCTTCCTGTATGACAGAAACATATCCCTACTTATCAACAGTCACATGCCTATACACAGAAAAGGCATCATCACTTTCCTTCTTCTGAACCTTTTAGGTAAGACGTTTCTCCTTCACCGCCACGTCCTGCACCTGCAGCAGAACTTCCTTGCCCGTCACCAGTTGACCCTGCCTCAGGGCCATCTTGTTTGTTTCCCCCACGTGTGTCACTTGGATTGGCTGACGTAGGTGGCCCACCACTGCTACCACCTCCAAGTGTTGCTTCAGTTTGCATGGGATGCATTCCGTCACTGGGTCCCGCAGGTCTAAAATGCATTTGCCCCGGGATAGCCTGCTGCTGCTGTTGTTGTTGGTGTACCTGATGATGTTGCTGATGCTGTTGCTCGTGCATCTGAAGTGGACTAGTGAATTGTGTGGGCAACCTAGGAGGGAAAACACCTTGTTGTTGAGCCATTGCAGCAGCTTGCTGCTGCATGTAGTATGCTCCCTGTTGCATAGCAGAATGAGGGGGGCACCTGCAGGTTGTATTCTTTACATAAGCACAAAGATTACGCCGTTTTAAATGGTCCGGAAGGTGATGTTACAAGCAAGCTTACTTGGGCAGGTACTGCTGTCACCTGAGGCTGAGCATCAGCAATTGCAGCCAGATACATCAAGTTCTTCTGAAGTTGTGCTTGATATCTACAGGAATTACATAATTTTAGTTGGATCGATTAATGCACCCATCAGCCAAAAACGGTAGTTAGGGGATCATGACAACTATAAGTCTATAACCACTAATGACTCCTACAAGTAACAATCCACTGAAGTGGTCAGAAACAGAGATTGCTTTAGGCCTCAAGGCACCTATTGACCTCTTCAAATCTTCTACTTATTGGTAAGTACGATTCATGGTCAAATCAATTACAGAAAAACAGCGTAAAATACATGGTCTTTATGCCAATCATCTTAATCCAAAGTAGCTGGAACCATCTATGTATTCACTATGCAACGAGTTACACCCATAGCAGTATCTCTAAACTCTAAAAACCCATATCTATGTCATGAAATTATTTAATATGTACAGATGACAATTGAAGTACAGTTCCATAGATAAAAGAAACTATGTGACAGTAGAATACTGTTTTCTGTGTTAGGGTAACAATGATCCGAGCCGAGTTCTAGCATTACTAAAGAGTGGCTTAACTAGTTAACTCCCAAGTCGGAAAGTCAACTGCTCACACCTGTTTATTGTCACTATCTATTGTCGAGCTCAAAAGCTTCACGCTCGGCTCATCATTATCCAAAATATTTAAAATCCACACAACTGTTTCATGACCATAGCAGGAGTTATCAATAGTAGGCCTTGACCAAGAAATAGATAGGACAGTCACTCTCAGCAATTAAGTAGTAGCTTTGAACAAAACGAAAAGCACGAACTTACTGAGCACACTCGGCAAGCTTCCCGAGGTTTTGGTTATCCAATATAGCCAGGATCAACTTTTTGTTCTCATCAAGATACTGCATTGAAATGTACATTAAGGTCACTAAAAAACAAAGGCATTGGTGTCATCTCTAACATGTTCACATGGGAGTTCGAAAATGATACTTGTACCAATATACAAGAACTTCAAAATAAGTCACCAAAGCAGCTATGTTGAATAAAGCATATCCAAGATCATAATAGTCAATCTGTCTAGGAAAAACATTCGAAATGGAGTTTGATTATCAGGCAAAATCCAGTCTCATGAAATTAAAAATATAGCATAAATGACTGAAGAGGTTTGTATTGTGAAGGACGCTATGACAAAGACAAGGCATGGTGATCCAAAGAACACATGCAACACAATTGCTCCATTCAATCAGGCTGGTCACGGAAATACCTCCTTTTTATAGTGTAAGGAGGAGAGGGGGGGGTTCAGATTAACTGTAGTCTGAAACAGAAGAAAAATAATAGACTATTTGAATTGTACTTTTTGTGCTCCAGATGTTGGAAAAACTGAAATAACAGATGGAATCCATGTCAGCAGCAAATCAGCAATTAAGGAAAAAAGAAGCCTAATGCACAGAAATCATTATAAACAAAGGTCCATTAAAATAAAAATAAAAATAAAACGTACACAATATTGAATTCCCATGTAATAGAGTTGACAAAATTCCAATATTGGTACAAGATCTGCTCGAAATCAACACAAAATGTCAGAGAAAACCTGGTATGCTCACAATTTATCTTACAAATTTGACTTCCAGGCTGTGTTTACAGAACACATAAAACTATATTCATCAAGATAAATTAGGCACTTCCAAATAATGTATCATACACAAACAATTATTGTTTTCAGTGCAGACATGATACAGTAGACACACCATAAGGTAAGATGAACATCTAGATTCTGAAGCATGATATTTCTAAAGTTACAGTTTTAACACAAAAGATTTTGGTTATATTGACAGTTTGAAATTAATACGAGAGCAGATATACATACATGGAACTGTATCTGACAAAGGAAAGAAGGGTCCAAAAAATTATGCATATAGTATCCCGCATACACAGTTGCAAACTTGCAATTATGGTGGAAACCATGCAACTCAAACCCACTCAACAAATGAGAAAGAGATATTCCATGATAAGTGGCCTGTCCTGAGGCTCTAAGCATGTGCAACCATTTGACTGATGAAACATGCATATGGAAGTGACACATGAAGTACCCAGCTTGAGTATTGTCAGTTATGGGTATGAGTATGACCATAAATTATTCAGCCAAAGTACAAAAAAGAATGTGAGTAAGGCTCAAGTGTTATTTCAATTACAACCTAATGTCAAGGCATCTCAATGACAAGATTTGATAATGTGCTGTCAGCTAGTTAATAGGTTTAGCAGAAGAAACATGGTAAAAACTAAAGTATGATAAATCATGACTTCTATATCCAAAACTAACATATCCCTTGACTTCTATATCCAAAACTAACATATCCCTTGACAAGATGATTTCCAAGCAGACAAGAGACTAAAAGGCACATAAATCCAACTCTCAGGCAACCTGCTAGATCCAGAGACCAACTAAAAAAGAGTACAAAACAGTAGTTTAAAGGAAAGAAATCATGTTCACTATTATGGATTTTGTAATAAAATTGAAAAAACATGATCCTAAGTTTCTAACACTAGGGATGAAATTGGCAAGTCCCAATGCTTTTTGTTCAAGATTAAATCTTTCTCATTCATGAGAAGTTGAACCCGCATAAGAAGCACATATTTAGACTTCACTGGTTTCTGAAACACTAACCACGAAGTCCTTTGCTCGTATATGCACCAGGAAACATTACATCTTGCAGACATAATTCTGCGTGGATATGTAAGGAACAAGAATTGGAAGTCAGTTTGACTTACAAACTTATTGGTATGTATATATGATGCATAAATTAATGTCCGAAAAAAATTTGAATACATATTTTAAGAATTGAGGTTCACAAATTTTGCAAGTGCTTGCACACAAAACCCTTTACTTCCTTTGAAAAATTTGCTTCGTATTCAGTAGAAAAGTTTAGACGGTTGGTGCAGACTGGGAGGAGGGGGGGAACGGACATATTTATGATGCATCTCAATAGCAACATTTCCAGAGACTTCTATAATGATAAAAATTTCTACCAAAGATTCACTGTTCTATTTCTGTCCAATACTATAGTCTTGCGATCCACAATACCACTCACATCACTAACGGATTTTCCTAATATGAAAGACAGGAAGAGTAGTGACAACTCTCAGTCTAAACTGATAATGTACGAAGCCCAAGACGCAAGTCCTTCCCTTCCTAGCTACACTCTGTCCTTCCTCTATCCGATATATACTATCCCATAGTAACAACTAACAACCTCTCTGCTTCTCCACAAGGTGAAGCCCATACTTCATCCAACCAACCATCTCTCATCCTTCTGGAGAACTAGAGCTCCCCTGCCTAACCAGTCAGCATCAAAGCAAAGAAATTAATGAACCCATAAAGACCTTAACTTCCTATTCTTTTTTCCATATGCGTATCCAAACCCCAAGGCGTTTCAGGCAGCAATAACTACAAAAACATCCTCCAATTGTGGTAAACAGTGTCGTGCAACTTTACTGTGTGGAGGTGAAGAACATATGTTCCAGAGAAATGGGTTAATTTTACACCGGGATTCCCAATTATTCACCCGCCTCCATTGTCCATAACATGCCTATAATCAAAGGCCATTTCAATGGCTTGCCATGTTAAGTGTTAACACCAACTATCAAAAGAGTCGATCACTTGATTGCCGATAACAGAGCTACCAACTCAAAGGTGCTACTTGCAAAAAGCAAGAAGTAATACTGCATTACCGTACTCGCTATCACCATCACGTCCACAGAAACATTAGCATTTTCTACACTGCATTTTCTAGATACCATAATCAAAGTTCATTTACAGATCAACAATCATTAAGCCAAGTACCAAAAATCGCAGTAACTAAACATTTATCACAATACCCTATTCTTAAAGTTACCAAAATCATAACCACACAGCACCTCGAGTAAATACTTCATCTTACCTCACACACACTAATCTTTCCTATTTTACTCAAAAATCTCAATTTCTTTTCCCAAAATTCGCATTTATTGAGCAACAGTAAATGAAATACTAAATCAGAAAATAAAGTACAAATTGAATTAACAACATATCATACACTAATTTTACTTCATTCATTCATTCATAAATAACTAACTTCCCAAAAAAAATGAAATAGATAAAATTAACAATCATAAAAAAATAAACCTTTTGAATCTGCTCGGTAGTGATGTTAGCTGGGGGAAAAGAGGGCATAACCGACATCATCGAAGCAGTTGGCTGCTGCATTTTTGTGTTCTTTCTTTCCAATACTTCTAATTCGTAGTTTCTGCAAACTAAAATTGACAAATAAAGGAAACCCTAACCCTAATTTTACGCAAAATTAGAAACTTCAAGATTAAAAAAAAAAACCAGGAAAAAAAGGGAGAGAAGAGACAAATCAATCAGAAGATGAAGTTGATTTAGTTTACCTGCAGAGGAGAGAGAAAGTGAAAAAATGTGGAAAAAAGTTTTGAATTTGGAGGGGAGAGAAGATTCTCGAATTTAGGACCGATAATTTAAAAAATAAAAAAGGGGGGACTTTTCTGGAATTTTTTCCTTCAATAATGCTAAAATGGGTATTAATTCCCGAAATGTGCCTGAAGTTAAATTAATTCCACGATACCGTCCACGTAGGACGCACGCCGAAATTTTGTTTTTTAACAAAACCGCTACTTCAAGTAGCGGTTAATACCAATAATGTAAAGTTGGCTACTTCAAATAGCGGTTATATGATGTCACTAAGACAAGTTATAAGGCGTGCGTATATAAACCATTCTTGAAGTAGCGGTTTTATTATGAAACAATGAAGCAAAAAAAAAATGAAGGTGGAAAGCCACGCAGCCGGCCGGCGTGGCACTGGCAAAGGCTGCGTGGCTTTCCACCTTCATTTTTTTTTGTTTCATTGTTTCATAATAAACCGCTACTTCAAGTAGCGGTTTTGCTTTAAGAAACCGCTATCCCGAGTAGCGGTTTTACCTCATATACCGTTTTCAAATAACTTCAAGTTAACCGCTACTTGAAGTAGCGGTTTGCTTTGAAAAAAACAAAATTCTGGCGTGCCGTCCTACGTGGACGGTATCCATGGAATTAATTTGAACTTGGGCACATTTCAGGAATTAATACCCATTTTAGCATTATTGAAGGAAAAAATTCGACTTTTCTGGGTTTAAGTTTCAGGTGTGTGTGTGAATAAAGAGTTAAGTAAATTAATTAGAGATTGGATGCTCTTTACTAATGTCTGTTTTGCCGGGAAGTGTCTTCACTATTCACACGTGCTGGCCTTCCTCTTTGAATTTCTCTTTCTCTTTTGTTCAACTTGGTACTCTACTCGATAGTTGAGGGAGTATCTTCGGTAGAACGGATTTACAATAATTTATTATGCATCTAAATTATTTAACACACAAAAATTAACTAAATTAGAAAAAAATCGATTATATCATACGAAAACTGACTATATCAGAAAATTAATTATATCATACAAAAAATGACTACATAAAAGGTGGTTATATCATACAAAAACTGATTGTATCAAACGAAAACTGCCTATATCATATGGTTTTCGGTGTAGTAGTAAGTTATTGTGAATCCGGTACATTCAAGTTTTTTTGATCGTTTTGTTGTCAAGTTTGATGGTTGTTTGGTTCGTCTATAGAGTAGTGGTTTTTATATGCACGTGATGTATGTAAAAGTAAATAGAAAACACTACTGTATTATTACATGTGTTGTTCTTCCTCTTTGATTTGTTTTTTGGTTCAAGTTGGTCAATACTCTACTTTATAGTTGAGGGAGTATCGTTTTACTTATTATCGCCCTGTATTTTATACCCTTGTACAAAATGTTATCTTTTGTTTCAAGTTTTGGTAGTTGTTTGATTGGTATATATAGACTACTAGTTTTATATACACGTGATGTATGTGAAAGTTAAATAGAAAACAAAATTGTATTGTTACATCTAATAATTTCGAATAATATGTAAGAAAATATGTTTACAAAGTTCCGAAGAACAGATTGACTTTATTTTTGTTTAGCAAACATTAGATAATCATGTGCATATGTAGCGAAATTCATTGATTATGAAATTATTTACATACTTTTTTTAAAAATTAGTTTAATTTAATTTAAATATCATGTAGATGATGGTATTTTGTTTTTTACGTGGACTTCAAATTATGTAAATATGTCTTGGATTTTCCTTTTTGTTGCTGGTTTTTTCTTACTAGTGTTGAAATTCTAGAAATGATTGCTAGCAGTAAAAACATACGATAAGGAAAACGACTAATTGAAGACAAAAACTTTAACTATAGGTAATTAACCACCAAATGGTTCTATTGTTTATGCACGTGTTGGATGCTGTAAATTTAGTAAGTTCACCTGAGACATATAGTATAATGACTATAATCCAACACTAGATTTATACATGCTAACACTATTGAGGTAAATCGTTTATAATCAACCAAGCAAGGCTTGGCGCAGTGGTAAAGATTTGGCCTACGACTTCAAGTCATGGGATCAAATCCCACTGGGCTTTTTGGGGTGAGGTTTCCTTACCATCCCCCTCCCTCCAGAGTCGGCGACACCCGCAAACCTGGCTGGTTATACCCGCGCGTGCGATCTTGGTTCGATAGGGTTCTTCATCTTACCAACTTTAAAAAAAAAAATCGTTTATAATCAATAGATTATTTCATCTATACAAAGATACAACTAGCCAATTTACAAAGCCATGAGAATATCATTGCTTAAAGCAACAACTTTACCCAATCATACTCCCTCCGTTCCGATTTTTTTTTTTCATTTGCAATCTTGACACTGTTTACAAGTAAAGATATATCTTATAAATTTCTTCTAATATATAAGAAAAAACATAGTTATGCAGGACTTTGTTTGATTCACTTCAATGAGTACAGTACAAAAATCAAACTTTTATAACTCTTACTAATATGCAATTAAAAATATTAATGAACAAAACGTGCATTGACAAACGTGAAAAGGATAAATGAGAAATCCCTTGGGGGACAGAGGGAGTATAAATGAAAGCTAATAATAAATTAATAAGCTTATTGGCGTAACGTAATCTGACCCGACCTCCAAAAGATATGTTTGCGCATTGTGGATTTTCAATCGGGTAAATTAGATCATAAGTAGGGACAAAATCATTTCAAGCTAGCCACAAGCCAAGTTTTTTTTTAAAAATAAGGTTGATAGGATCGGATCGGCTGAAATGGGCAGGCTAGGTGGGCCGAGTAATCGGTGGCTTCTTTCTTAGTCTCGGGCCACAACCCATGTCCGGGCTTGTCCGGGCTTGTCCGGGCTATTGACAGGTCATTTTATGGGAATTACTAAATGACGCCATTTTTTTGCTTACTAACACCATAAATACATGTATTTTTGTACATTATACACCATTTCTTTCCTCCATCCCTCCTTTGCTTTCCCTTTCTTTACTTCATTCCTCCCACCTCAACTTCATTACAGGAGCCACCACTAGAGGTGGCCATTGGGCGGGCCCAACCGGGACCCGGACCAGGGGCCGGTCCGCAACAGGCGGCCGGCCGGACCACCATAAAACCAGGTTCGAACGCGCCCGAACCGTCAAAAAGACAGGGTTAGAGTGGGTCGAGTTGTGGAGGAAGTGAACCGGACCGGACCGCCCTTGAACCGCGGTTTGAACCGCCCGCCCATTGAACCGCCCTTTGAACCGTCTGTTTTCCTAAGGAGAGAGGGAGAGAGAGAAGGGGAAGCATTGAACCGGTGGTCTGGCCCTGAACCGGACTGGACCGGCCCGTGCATTGAACCGCGTTGTAACCGGTTCGGGGTTGACAAATGCTAACCTCGAACTCGAACCTGACCGTCCAACTAACCAACTGATTAAGGTTCATGGTTGCCTGAACTGGCCTGACCTCTGAACCGGTCCTGAACCGGCCCGGACCGGACCGTGGCCACCTCTAGCCACCACAACACCTCCGGCGCACACCACCACACCACCTCCGGCGTCACCACCACACCACCTCCCGCGTCACCGCCACAACACCTCCGGCGCCACCACCCACAACAGCAATATGCAAAAAATAGACCTTGAATTCTCGCCTCAACCACAGGTGGGGCGCCTAATTTAGGCGCCTTCACCGAGGTTGGGCGCCTAAATTAGGCGCCTCCACCACCGGTGGGGCGTTTAATTTAGGCGCCCAACCAGTGGTGAAGGCGCCTAAATTAGGCGCCTCACCAATGGTGAAACCGCCTAAATTAGGCGCCCCTACCCAATTTCATTTCAAATTTTACATTTTTAGCAGTACACAAACCAATTTCTAGTCTAGCATATGCAATTTTCTACTATAAAACAACATAATTAACAAAGTTTTATAATTAATAATTTCTAAACAAAACAAATTTTTTTTTTCAGAAATTAAAACAAAAATTTTTTTTTTTAAGTTGGGCGCCTAAAAATGGCGCTTGCACCTCTAGTGGCCCGCCTAAATTAGACGCCCAACCACTGGTGTCAGGCGCCTTTTTTAGGCGCCCCATTATTTTTTTCTTCATTTGCACACTAACCTTTCGCCGGAATTCTTGCCGGAGTTCAGTTGGCCGGAAATGAAGTCTTCTCCGTCACCAAAGTCTCGTCTGAGCCGAACGGAGCCTTTGTTTCCTTGCCGCCGCCGGAGCCTTTGTTTCTTGCCGCCGCCGGAGCCTTTCTTGCCGGAAAAAAATGACAGTGAAAGAGTGAAGGAGTGAGAGAGTGAGATAGATCTAGTGAGAGAGTGGAGGAGTGAAGGAGTGAAGGAGAAGGACACTGAAGAGAGTGAAAGAGTAGGAGAGGAGAGTCTTGGAATAGTAATATACATGTATTATACATGTATTTATGGTGTTACTAAGAAAAAAAATGGCGTCATTTAGCAAATGAGTTTATAATACGATATGCAAGTGATGTAACCATTTCCTGAAACTGGTATTCAACTACCATCTAAACTACTCTCAAAGGTTAGTTTTTTAGTCCGCCATTAAACTTCCAAAAAAATCCCCAAATATCAAACCCTAATTAATCATCTTCCCCCTTTCCAAAATCTCAAGATTCAACCATTTCAGAAATTCGCAAATCAATTTTTGTTAATTAAGAAAAAAACCTGGCTTCAGACATCTGGAAATCATTGTTCCCAGCAAGAAGAACTAAATCCCCACCTCTCCTTTCACTCCCTCATACTCGGATGCTTCGAGGATCCATGGATTTCAACCCGTTTAAGTACTGTTCTGGGCTTCGTTACTTGGGTTACTTGATGATTCTTATGGTTTTAGCTATCATTGCTCTTACTTACTGGGCCGTCATCGTCCTTCTTTGGGGGCCCAAATTGATCCATGGTGGGCCTCAGGCGATTCTTGCTGCATTCATTGTTTCTCTTTTCCATGTTCTTGTGAGTTCAACTTCAACTATATTTTGCTTATTTTTTTACTGTTTGATTATTACTATTTACTTTCATTTGGGGTTTTTAAGTGAATTGTGCATTTCAATTTTTAGGTAGATGGTTTATGAGTTTGTGGAGATGATTATTGTGTTTGTATTCGTCATTATAGGGATTGAAAGTAATTATTACTGTTAGGCTGAATTTATCGGGTTCGAATAATTGTCATATTGTCCCAACCCCTCGGAGTTACATGTATTATTGATATGAGGTTGCTGATACTCTTAGAACGTGATCAGCTGTTCGTAAGCATAATTTCTGATTTAGGAAAGGGTACAATTTTTCTAAGCATTGCAAAAGATAATGTATACAATTTTTTAATTTTGGGACGGAGGGAGTAGTTTAGTTGATTGGATTACGAGGTTGACGCTTGGCAGGGTTTAGGAGGTCAAGATGTATAGCTGTAGGTCTGTAGGCAGCTTTACTGCTGTTAATCAAATAATCAAGTATTTAGATTTCTGAGTGATCATGTTCGTTTTTTGAGGTGTTGTGTGTAGACTCTAGAATGTAGAGGTTGATTGGTAGGAGATGCTGCGTAAATAGTTGCTAATACTTAATATGTTTGTCTTGAAATCTTTCGTCCAAATGGAGTCAGGAACCTGGATTAGGAATAGCATCCAATTTGGTTGTATGGAAATATGACTTTCTAGTATGTCATTGGCGGCAAGCTGATTGTCTTCTTTTGCCTATCTGCCAAGGGCGATTCTTCTAAACTGTTTGCTTAGGATGCCTAGTTCTTGAGTTTTGGCACTTTTGGGCTCTTTGATCACACAGAACACTCTAGATAGTACTTGTCAGGTTACACCGTCGGCGGTTCTTTGTAAAGGAAAAAGGAAAGATAGTGACCTGGGAGGAAACAATAAAGTGATTTTCTTTAGAAGCTCAAGTAATTTTAAATCTAGTATCTGTTTATGAAATTATGTGGGCATGATTGATGCGGCGGAACTGCTTGGATTCACCGACTTTTATCTTCTTTTTAGAAGTTTGCTCTGACATCAGGTAGAACAAGCAAATGAGATCAGAAATAGTAACCAGATTGAATGTTGTATTGATGACCAAAGAAGTAGATCAATTACAACCCACAATTCATTCGAGAGAACGTGGAGCTCCGCTCCCCCAACTCCTGTTTCTCTCATATACTTTTCTGATTGCCTTATCTCTCCTTTCCTTTCTACGTTTATACTACTCAGCTAGCTTGATTACTACTCCACTACTAACAAACTTCTGACAAGAGGATAATCAGTTGAGTCTCCTATCGGCTATCATTACAATTATGACATAACATAACCAATACTGAAACAATTTTTTGCAATGTTTTTCGAGTGGGTGGTGTGTGTGTGGGGGGGGGTTGATTAATGAAATTGGATTAGGACTAAAGAAAAATATTTTGAAAAGAGGTGGGACCGTGGGAGCAACCCATCACAATACATTAGACAATTAAGGGAGCACAAGACTATGATTGACCAGCTCTTTGGGAAACATCAAAGTGTCTGGCATATAAATTTTAGAAAGCTTTGCAAGCTCAATATCTGCGACATGCTAGAGGCAAGACGAGATATCTGCTTATCAAAACAAGTTGATCAAACTCATTAAAGATACCAGTTTCAATCCCTACAGTAAATTTGATGATCAGCGAATGATACTTGGGAATTGTGATAAAAATAATCATAGAGATCCTCTTGATTGATTCAATGACATTTTCAAATCTTACTTGGTGTATTTCTTAATCCAATTGGTTTATACTGCTGCACATTGGAATCTCAACATGGTAGCTGTCTCTGATTAGTTATTTCCCTGTTGACGAACTGAAAGTATGTCCTGGAACTTTATTGTTAACCTTGTTTTCTGTTTCCCTATGCGATTCTTTTTTTCCGTTTTCTTCTCTAATTGTACCTTGATTCCGTGTCATCCTTTCACCGTGCTTACACTCTTCATTGTTGGCTGTGAGCTCTAGCAATATATTATACCAGTCGATTTTAAAGGTGTTCTTTGATAGAGCTTACGTGTTAAGGATAAGGTTAGTCATTCCTGACGTCAAGCTCCACATTATCATCTTCTCTTTGTCCTTCAACTATGTAACTCTTCACGTCACCTCTACTATGATGCTCTAAAATCGATATGATGTATGGAGTATGGACTCTGAATACTTTGTATTCTGGACCAGGAAAAAAAAAGCATGCCTTTGCTTGGTTATGGCTATGTGTACTATGAACCATATATTTATTTATATAGGGCCATGAACTCCATTGAGTATTGTGCCTTATAATGCCAGCTTTTACTATTGTCTGTTTGAATTTGTTAGATTGTTAAATGCATTTTTGTTGTAGATGTAAAGTTAACTTATAACTAATATCAATGGCCCAGGAAAGCAACTAATGATTTGACTTCCATATGATGAAATGAAGCAATAGAGTTTTGAACTGAAAATATGTCTGCTGACTATACAATATTGTTCTGTATGTCCGTGGTTGTGTACATGTATCTTATTAGTAATTGTTATTAATTGATTATTCTGATTGTTTGTAGACTACTCCTTTTGTAGCTTATACTGTTGACCTGGAGCTACTTGATGGTTGTTTTTCAAGACCCTGGTTCTGTTCCTCAAAATTGGACTCCAGTACTGGATAATAATTTGGAGGAAGGTACCTCATCTTCATCTTTAGCATCTCCTTGGCCTGCATCAAATGGAAGCGAGCGCAGATCGACTGCGGGGTATTGTAGTCGATGCCAGAGTGCCAGGCCACCACGTTGCCACCACTGTTCTGTCTGTAAGCTACTATTAACAATTTTGACAGCTCATGCTATGCTTATATACTTAGATTCCTCACAACAGTTATAGAGATATTTTTCATAGAACTGAAGTGTTAGTTTTCCCTATTTTGCATGCCCATATCCTGTGTTTTCTTTTTCATCTTTGAACATGAAAATCCAAAGAACATAAGAAGAGAAGCAAATGCTTGCAGTAAATGGGTAACTTTTAGCATACTTGCCCAGTCATTATCCTCCTTTGGAGCTTAACTTAGAGATTTGGAGAACTCTAGTTCTTTGGCCATCAGATACTTCTATTTGGCCATCAGATGCTTCTATTTGTCTTCCGGATTCCCGGTGTAATCAAAGGATATTTCTTCGTATTATATTTGGATATTTATGGGCTATAGCCTATATTTATTACCTTTTTTGGGGTGTGTTCCACTATATTGATTACAGTATTGCTTTCCCTTTATGAATGATAGTTCTAATACTGGTCTTCCTTGTAAAATACTACTTATTCTTTATCATACAAAAAAACTTGACTGTTTATTATTTTTTTTCCCCGAGGGGGGCGGGTGTTGTTCAAAGGTCCAGAGACTTTAACTTATTAAACTGCCTTTTTTATGTAGGCCAAAGATGTGTTCTCAAAATGGATCACCATTGTGTATGGGTAGTCAATTGTGTTGGAGCACGCAATTACAAGTTCTTCCTCTTATTCCTTGTAAGTCCAGTTCTTCCTCTTACTCCTTGAAGTCCTTATCATTCTGGATTCTTCCTTTCTTCCAATTCTTTACGATGGGAAATTGCACTTGTTTGCCTGAGTATTGGGATTAAGAAGATAATTGCTTTATGATGGCTGATGTTGTATCCGACTCAAGGGGCAGATTATCTTAAAGGATGTTTTCGAATTGCAGTTTGAATTTAGTTGAATAATCTGTTATAATATGGGGTATCAATAATTAGCATAATTTTAGGAGTTTTTTTTGTGAGATGAAGCCTCACCCACTTTTCCGGTGTTGACTTATTCTTTTCCGGCGTTGACCAGTATATTCTTTTAATTACCACCATTCTCGCCAGCATCCCCACAAAACCGCACAGCACCGACGCCCTCAACACACCCTCTCTCTCTCATCACAGAACACTGCCACTGCCTCCCCACCGCCAACCACCGTCACCGGCGCACCACCACCATCCTGCCGTCTCCTGCCATACCAACAACCCTTCCATCTCCTCCCTCATCCTTTTCACCTCAAATTCCTTCTCAAGTCTTCTTCGGCATACACCGTCCAAACACTGACGCACTACCTTCCTTCGTTCCCCTCTTGTCCTCCTCACACCACTGCACAACTACCACCACATTGCGGGCCTCCCTGCTCGACACCCACCAGTGCACCACCACCAACCCTGCCCCAGCGCTTTTTCCCGCTCCTCGTCTTCTCTATTTTCTCGTTTCCTTTTCTTTTGCTTTTCTTTTTCTTTCTTTTCTTGTTTATATTCAGTGCCCTTATTTAGGGATGAAGATACAGCGCCATGGGCAGCGACGGTGTCTAACCTTGTTTGAACTTCATCTTTGCCTGTGGAGAGTGAGGAGTACTGGAGGAAGAGGAAAGAGATGCAAACATTCAAGAGGATGGAGGCGAAATGCCGCTGGTGAGAGAAGCAGAGGGTTTCCAAGGAGAGTGGTGGTGGTGGAAATGGTGGGGAGTTAAAAGGGGTTGAAGGGTGCCAGAAAAGAATAAGTCAACACCGGAAAAGTGGGTGAGATTTCATGTCACAAAAAGATTTTACTTTTAAGTTATAAGTTGCAAAAAAAAATTAAAAGGTTGTTTCTCGCAAAAAAGTGACTATAAAAGGTTATTAATGACAAAATACTCTATTTTTATTACTTCATCCGTATGAACTTAGGGGTGGAATGTTCACCAAACTTTACGTTTTCCGTCTTAATCTGTAATATTCTGTGGTCTTTGGAGCTTGGAGGATGGATTTACTTGTTGAGACTAAACAGAAAACCTTGAAAGTTATGAGTTTGGTGTTTTGGGCTGTTTGTAATTTTTTTTACGGTTTTTTCACCATATACCCCTCACAAATTTATTTTTGCACTGTATACCCTTTCAACTTTTGAAATTCACCATATACCCTCCACTTTTCAAAAAATACATCAAACTACCCTTTTGACTAACGGTGTTACGTTAGTCATTAACCCCTAATCCCCCTCTAACCCTAATTAACTAACCTAAATATACCCCCTAACCCTAACCCTAACCTTAATCTAATATCCTAACCCTAACCCTAACCCTAACCACCCAACCACCACCCCTCCCCCACCCCATCCCTTCCCTCCACTGCCCACCACCCCCTCACCACCACCACCACCCTCGAAGCCCCCCCTCCCCTCCCCCGCTGACCCCCTCCCCTTCCCCTCGTGTCGCGAACCCCCTCCCCTCCCCACCCGCAGGCTGCAGTCGCGAACCCCCTCCCCCCACCCCTCGAATCCCGCAGCCCAACACCCCTCGAATCCCGCCGCACACCACACGCAAACCCACCCCCAGCCCGCAGCCCCTTCGAAAAGATAAGAGCAAGTCGGGCAAGCAGCACCCCACATGAGAGCATGTGTGTATGGGTTTGGGCGGCGGAGGGATGTGATGCGCGGTGCGTCCGGGTCCGGGCGGCGGAGGGACGCGGTGCGCGGCGCAGGGGAAGGGGAGGGGAGGGGGCTGCGCGACCGGCGGAGAAAGGGAAGGGAGGGGGGTGCAGGGGGAGGGAGGAGGGGGTGGTGGGGCAGTGGGGGGGAAGGGGGAAGGGGGGTGGGGGGGAGGGGTGGTGGTTGGGTGGTTAGGGTTAACGTTAGGGTATTATATTAGGGTTAGGGAGTAGATTTAGGTTAGTCAATTAGGGTTAGGGGGATTAGGGGTTAATGACTAACCGGACGTTAACGCCGTTAGTCATTAAGGGTAGTTTGATGTATTTTTGAAAAGTGGAGGGTATATGGTGAATTTGGAAACTTGCGAGGGTATACGGTGCAATAAAAAATTTGTCAGGGGTATATGGTGAAAAAACCGTTTTTTTTTATGCAGTATAGCTTTGTCCTTGGGCAACTATTTTTTCTTTCCAGAATAGGTTTATACTTTATAGAAGTATAAATCAAGCTTCACTTCAGAGGCCTCATTCTCTTTTTGGGTCTCGAGGAAAGTAGGTAGGGTTCATTTGTATAAATCCGATGATCGTACGGTTTGGAATACTTTAAGAACTCTGTGTAGCCAAAGAAATCTTTCATTCTATCTTTTTCTCTAAAATTGATTAATATGGTGGCTACATTCTAGATATCCCCCCCCCCCCCCCCCCCCCCCCTTCCTCAATATCCCTCTCTGTTCCAAATTTCCAAAATTGTTTACAGAACATCTTAAGCAATTTATTTTTTCTTGGGGAAATTGTTTCCGAGCATTCCCCAGAAAATGTTACTCTTTTATTTAGATTTTTCTGAAAAGGTTTCAATGATCTTATATAGAATATCAACCTGCGATTAATGGGAAAGTGATTTGAACTTGTCTTATGGGTGGAATGGGATCCAAGGAGGTCACCTGTTAGCGAAGCTCACCTAGCATGGTCTCTATCAGTCTCCTATAGATCTTCTACATGAGATTTTTTGAATCTTGAACCAATTGCAAAAGGTTATGTCACCATAACATGCATCTCTTCCAAGAGGAACTCATTCTAAGCTGCTAAGATACTTCCTTTTTGATGTTTAACCAACCAGAACGTAAAAAAATCTTCCTCCAGCTGGAACTGTTACAAGTACTTTATCCTTCTATCCTATGGTGCCTTCTTTGAGCAACAATGGAACCTCGGACTATTCCCACTGTAGTTGGGGTCTGAGGTTAAATATATGCAGCCTTATCTTTAATGCATCCGAAACTTGTTAATATTCTTCTTCACAGACACGTTTATGCTCTAAAACACAGCTGAAAACTATCTTCCCTTGGATTCCCGTGTCAAGATAAGAGAGAAGTGACAAGTTTCTGATGGACACAAGCTAAATCTTCATTCTTTTCTAAAACTCACTAATATTCACATTAATTTCTTCTCCCAAACTGGTTGGGTACCTTGCACAAGTTACAAGATTGGTTACATAAACAAGAAATAGAAAGGAGCTTCTGAGTTGTGAGTATTTTTTGAATGTTGACAGGGGTTCTGCAATCTTTCTAAGAGCTGTATCGTGAATGCAGCTAGCTGTTGTATTTGTTTGTTTATGGAACCAACTGCCTCACATCCTCTTTAATCATCCTGATCTTCTGTTCAGATTTACACATTTCTGGAGACAATATTGGACACATTTGCATTGCTCCCTAGAATTATTACATTACTCGGAGAAGCAAAGAAACATTCTGCCTCTCCTGGAAATCTTTCTGTCACGGTTTTGGCATTTGGTGAGTTTTCTTTACTCTCACTGATCAAGGCATTATTTACTTCTTTCAGCATTCTCATCTTTTCGGTGTTATTTACAGATGTTGTACCTTAATGCAGTTCTAAATTTGGCCTTTGCTCTCAGTCTCCTCTGTTTTGTTATCATGCATGCAACACTTGTTTGGAGCAACACAACAACCATTGAGGTAAGGAGACCCCTAAAGGCTTGTAGGGTACTCAATCTGATGTTTCAATATTTCGGCCAT
Source organism: Beta corolliflora (assembly GCA_947648045.1). Taxonomy (NCBI): domain Eukaryota; kingdom Viridiplantae; phylum Streptophyta; class Magnoliopsida; order Caryophyllales; family Amaranthaceae; genus Beta; species Beta corolliflora. The sequence goes on along the minus strand of CANSZD010003929.1, from coordinate 154,824 downwards.
TGGTTTTGAATATTTTTGTCATATTACATTTTGCTCTACTAGATAAGCTTTTGCTGTAGAACTTGAGGTCTTAGCTGCTTTTGTCTGTTCTTTCAACTTTTCTGATGTGATGACTTAACACTTGAGACCTCAATTTATTAGTTGACATCTCTATTAATCCGTGATTTTTTTAAAAAAAAATTATGTGATGAACTATCCAATCCTCTAATATTAAAGGGAAGGGGGGGTGTCTAGGAGCTCTGTCCAAGTACAAATTGATATCAATCGCTAACACAAGAAAATGACCAAAATACCCTGAACGATTAACTATACCAACATGCCCTTGTTGATTGAACTAGTAAGGACATCATAGTCATTTTCATACTTGTCATGTGCCTAACAAGTAGGTGTATCAACCTACTCGTGCAAATTGGCTACCCCTATCTACTTCGAACATTTCTGTGAAGCTTACAGTTACAGTACAAATAATACATTGGTACCATTAACTTTATGATAACATCGCTCTAACATTGCATTTCACTCACTTGATATATGTAACTTACCAGAGCTGTAACTTGCATTTCAGGTCTATGAAAAGAAGAGAGATAAAAAGGAAAGGGCATCCAAATGGAAGTACGACTTGGGTTGGAAGCAGAATTTTGAGCAGGTTATTTGACACAAATCTGAATTCCTGGCTGCCTTCTTAGTAAAGCAAATAAAAATTGTACTTCAGTATATTTTCAGTTCTTATAGAAGCTTGATTTCGTTTCTAAATAATAATTTCTATTTTATATATCCTTCAATTTCAAGCTTCTGCTCCTCTATGGTCTTCTCTAATGTTAGAGCTATTTAGTTCGTTCCTTCTGAGCTTTATGTAATTTCTTCTATTCCCGCAACTTTTTCAGGTCTTTGGCATGAAAAAGGCGCTATGGTTTCTCCCTGTGTTCGCAAAGGATGATCTAGACAATGTACCCTCATTACAGGGCACGTATTTCCCAGTGCGTGATGATTATGAGTCATAACAACGGTGAGTGTAAATTATTTGAACCCTACTGATCTTGAGAGTGTTGTCACACCAGCCAAATGACACCATTGTAAGTTTCAAAGTCGAGGGAGGGCGATTTTGTCATTGTAATAGCTGGAGTGGCAAAAATTTGTGCCATAATACATGTTTATGTGATCATTATATTCTTCTTGTATTAATATTGTCAAAAATACAAATAGGTAGTACTAGTGTGTCATTCATTCTGATGTAGATTGTCTATTTTCTCCTTTCTTATAACTACCTGTCATCTCATGATAAGATAATTATGTTGGTTTCTGCATATAATTCTCGTTTTCTCTTTCAGTCATCAGACTAGTATAAGATTGCTCATCTGCAGATATCTTTGATTGAAACTTACCCAAATGTTTTATGGTGGCATGTTCTAATATCGTGCTCTGCTAATACCATTGTGTTGTGTTCTCCAAACATGGGGAAGAGCTACTTCAGGAAGAGAAGGGATAGCCAGTTCATCATCCAGCTGGGGTGCCCCGGCTTCGATTCTCATGGGCATCAGGAAGAGGGGTCTTCTGCTTGGGGTCAAGATAGGCTGGGCTCTTTAGTCTTTAGTACGAGACGGGGTGACTCTTTCCATTGAGTCGGGTTATCCTTACGAAAAAAATCATAAATTACGGTCAAAGGAGAATGTGAATAGTGCAAAAGTCAAATCGTGTCAATTTTGAAAAGTAGTTTAATAGTATTCTAGACTTCTAGTTGTCAATTGTCTAAAAAACATTTATGTTTCAATATTCTAGCTCCATTGGAGAAAGTAGCGAATATCTCTGAATCTCTTCACATCTCGCTTACAGTTTGGTCCATATTTCCACTCTCAATTACTCCCTTTGATGCATGCTTTGGATTCTTTGATGTCCTTTATGAGCATGATTATTGGAGCATTGGTTTTTGCATATATATAATCAGTTTTCATAGTGTTTTTGAGAGATCAACATTATTTTCTCATCTCTAGAAATTACCTCTCTAAAAGTTATTTCTTATTCTTTGAGTATAAGTTGTGTAAGCTCCAATCTTATATCCGTGACTCGTGAGTGTACATGTGTATAGGATGGTGTATTAACCTTAAGGATCGAGGTGGTAAAAGTGTTTTAGCACCCCGGAAACGCTGATATTTGATTTTAAGGGCTGTGATCGTATCACTGCGCACCAATTTCTCTCATAATCTATGCTCATTGATCATCTTTTTTCCTTGTAGCTTCAAGTCTCTTTGAAACTCCAACAATTACTTTTTTCATTGTAGAATATGTCATGTTTTTTCTCCTCGTAGAACTGGCTTAGACCCCGTGCAAATAGTGCACTGATTTAACTAAGATCATTCATCGAATTTAAGTCATTATTTTATCTAATGTTTCCCTTTATAACAAGTTGTGTGTAACTGAGTGTACGGTACACCTACTTAACTATTTAAGACTTTTGCTTAACCATCTAAATCTGAAGAGATTTTGCGTGACTATTAAATCATTAAATGGATGTATAGAAGACTTACTCTATAGTCTATAACCAATTACTTAATCTGAATTACACGACTCCTATTCAACTTTCCCCTATATCTAAAATTTCATGAAACCAAAACAGAGTAGATAAGAAGTGACCTAGCTAGAACAAAGAAAGTTGGGATAATCTTGATTGTTTTATCATATAAAACGAATCAATAAGAAAAACAATCACAACAAGATCCAAATTACATCCGTATTAATCCAATCCGAAACCTCCTAATAAGAATAAAATCTACTACTAACAAAAAAAACATGACTTAATTAAGAAACAAAAGAGGACCATAAACATTAGTCTCATTCTTACTTTTTCAAACTGGAATACTATTACTAGCAGGCACCTGCACGCCAGCATCAACTCCATTATTGAGATCGTGCTCAATGCTCGAGGAGTTCTGGTCATTTTTGCTTATGTCGTGCGAACATGGAAATACTACGCCATGATGCAGTTGATGAAGAAACATGCACGTAAAAAACACAATGATCATACACTTTCCAAGTCCATATAAATTCTGAATCGCACATAGTGCACATGCAATGTTAATCTCCAAAAACCCTAATTCTTTCCCAACACCAACTTTCATCACCCCTAATGCTTCCAACACACTCATATACTCAGCCAGGCAAAAACTTCCCCCTAATAAGCCTACAATGGCGTAAAAACCCGTCACCGACGATTTATCCGAAATTTGAGATGACTGAAAGCATGTCATCATCAATGCAGCTACCCTGCCAAACCCTATAAAGAAATTCATGTTGATATAATCCTTTAATATAAATAAAGCCTTGGAATAATATTTCTGGTCTTTGCATAAAAATATAAGTAGCGTAACAAAGAGGATAATGATTGGTTGCACAAAAGCCAAGCTTCCTGCAATGATTTGGTAAGGTTTGATGGTTTCATGATGCTGTTTTTGTTGATTAAGGTGCAGGGTCCGAAAGCTAAAGAAGCAAAGAAGTGATGATGATATGCTCATAAAAATCAGCATGATAATAAATAGAAATTGGATGTTGATACATTTTAAGGGCTTCATATTATGAAGAAATGAAGAATAAAGCAAGATTTATGTTGCCTCTCTTCTATATACCTTTTCTTTTATACTTTAATGAAATTTCTTAGAGTATGGCCATTGGTTGATCTAAGCTATAGATCATGAGGAGAAAAGGTATAAAAAGTAATAAAAAATATGAGAGAGAAAAAAGAGAGGAAAGAGAGCATTGATCGGATCATGCAACAATCTAAAATTAAAAAAAAAAGGTGGATCATTGTCTATGTGGTGCATGGTGAGAGGATGAGAATCCTACAGTGGGTCCCACTTCTACTGCATGGCAGAATTCTAACCACTCCATATTTCATCAATCTAACGACTACCATTGCATTGAATTAGTAACGTTGCAAATTTTTGCAACGGCCATATCTATTGTTTAAATTTATATTTTTTTTTAAAAAAAAAACACCAACATCTATATTTTTTTTTGTCTATAAATAGAGACCAATATTGAGCTACTTCTCCACATCTTATTTTGAGCTTATTTTGTTATTGAAAGTCATATTTGTATCCTTTTAATATTTATCCACCCCACATAAATAAATTCTCTTATAATAAAGATTAGTTATGGATCCCAAAACCTAAGAAAAAGAAACCCCCTAAAATCCAAAAGACTTCAACAACCTCACATTAATCCAAAATTTCAATCGTCTAGTTTCCAAATTGATCTCAATTCTCAAACTGATCCAAATTTTCATATGGGATACAACTCACAAAATATGATTTATCCTACTCAACTTAACCAACAATTCTCACAACAGAATACGAGTTTCTCAAATACACCTTCTTACCCCCAATTTACTTCACATTCACAAGAAAATTAGTACAATTCGAATACGATATAGGATATTACCTAGCAGATGGTATATAAATTATTTACCCTCAATAATCATTAATAGTAGATCCTGAATGAGGTGGAAGAGAGAGAGGAAGTATTAGAATATTTGATGATCCAAGATTTTGGATCAACCATTAGGTATACTCCTAATGTGATCGCAAGTTTGTTGTTTCTGCACAATGGCCTCCGTAAGTTTGTGAGAAATTGGTTACAAAATACTGAAAATTACACTTCAAAAAGAAAAAAAATAAAAATAAAAACCGACTACTATGCCGTCAACATTGCAGGTTTGGAACAAATCCTGGGTTGCACATCATGATCCAAAAAATGTAGTTGAATGCATCCACTTCCATGATATAAGTAGTTAGTTACGTGTGTGATGCGTTAGAGCACCTCAATGGGTGCTCATAAGTTGGAGTTAGCAAAAATGTAATAGGTTAGCAATTTCGAGTAAATTGTTTTTTGAAGGGCTATACATAAGAAGTTAGAAATGGAAATATTAAGCAATAAATAAGCATTAATTATATACATTGACGTGTGATTGTGTAATTAATTCTTCAAATAATAAAATTTCAGGAAATGTATTTAATGCAATAAATAAAGGCTACATATAACAATTCCCCTTTTTTGATGTGATATAAAAAATGAAATATTTCTCATGTAAACGAAAGTGAAATATTTTTCTATTTTATCTAATAATTTCATGAAAAGTATTTTTTTATGCAAGAACTGAGCTTTTGAACCTTACAAAAAGTCTCCCGTATTGGAGTTTTGAGTCTCACAAGGGCTAATTTCAAAAATAAAATACAAATGAATTTCATCATTGGAGATAAAATATTAATGGAAATTTTAGAGGATGCCCTTGTATTATTGACTTTCCATATAGTACCATCATGAGTTTTTGCATTTCACGTGGTACCTGTGAATTAATACTATTTCTATGTGGTACTATTTTAAAGTATTATACTACCTCCTGCCACCTTAACCACTCGCCGGCCACCATCCTAGAGTCTTGGCCAATGACTACCGTTGTAGTCACACTACACGCCTTTCTTTCAATCCATTGATTACTACTTCCGCCAAATTTTAGGATAATGATCAATGGAGTAAATGGAAGCTAAGAGGCATTGTAGGTTTGCTTGGTGACGATAGTGGTGGTGGAGACATTGGGAAGTGGTTCATGTGGTAGGAGTTAGTATAATTACTTGAGATTGTACTATTCTAAAAAAAAAAAAAAAAGATGGTACCACATAGAAAAATAAGGAGTACCGTGTAAAATTCAGATGTATGTTAGATTAATGTGTATCGTAAACATGGAAAAGTTTCGGAGTGTACATATGTGTGTTAGATTAATGTGTATTAATCTAACATCTTTTTATTAGTGCTCGTGACAGGGGAAGATGTACCGATCGCAAATTCACTCCAGAAGAAGAGTCTATTAATGAATCAGCTCTAGTAGAAGAGGATATTAACGAAATGTTAACTTGATTGATTGACTGGATAAAGAAAGGAATCACAGACAAGTGCATCAACGAGATTCTGAATCGTGCAATTACTAGCAACAGAGTTTGCGATTACACCTGATTTGAACACATTCCACCTGATTAAAACTTATTAGACCTAAAACTCATTTGAATCCTCGAAAAAAAAAGGAATGCAGTTGTAAAATATGGCCTTCAACAAATCAATAATAGTCAATAACTGGCACTTGCTCAAAATGCTCACCCTGCTAATGCTCGGATTAACACTTTCAACTGTGCATCATTTTAAAAGGAAAAGAGGACTGATTACTGAACAGATATGCTCATGTTTCTAAAATGAATCAGCTTATGAACTGATCAATTTAAGATGTAGTCTTTTGAATATGTGAGCAAATTGTTTCTGACTTTCTTCAGTGCTCACAACATGAAACTTACGGGACTTCTATGAAAATGATGCTTATCTCCCCTGTTATGAAAATATTCAACAAGAAGTTACTCTAACTTCTAAGTTGTAAGATGTTTGCCAGATGCATAATTGATAATCATGCGATCCCAGAAAGAACGAAAATGGCCACCATATCAAACAATCAGCATCCAAAAAGAGATTATAATGAAAAATTAATAACAGGGGAACCTGTGCCAATTAAAGACATTGAAGATTATTGTTAACTACAACGATGTTCTACGGGAGCTATCGTAAGTAGCCCCTTACGCAAAAGTCGAATAGTCAATGTTTTTTCTGAGCTAGTACGAGGAAGAGGGGAAGAACATGCAAACTAAAAGATACTGCTAACTAACCTTAAGGCACAGCAAAACCTGAAGAACAACCAAAGAAGATCAAGACACTCAATGGATTACTTGATCATTATACTTTAGATTTGCTTTTAGAGTCCAGAAAATGAAAGCGTGAAGGTGCCTCAACCCAGAAACTATTTTGCATTGGATAACGATCAAACTGTTTGATCATTTGGCGGGTGGTTAAATCGTAAATGCCCCTATATTGTTTCTCTGCTCTTTTACCACTATAGTTGACATAGTAAATGCAATTAGGCTTACAACCATCGGGAGAAGCCTGCACAGAAAAGGAAGAGCTACGACCCAGAAAAAGGGCTCTATTCCCCAAATTCTCCACCTCCTTAGTCTGCCCATCTTCAATATTCACCTCCCACACCCTGAAGTAGGGAGTAAGGGGTAAATACCCTGGATGCTGATCATTTGGACCTGCATACTTGAGTTTATGGAGAACCAACAGTAAGGCTCCATCTGATTCCACCAAGAATGCATTGTTCGCCTGCATATTATTTGGTACAAAGGTGTGGTCTAGGTTCACAGACCTAATTGTGTTATCGGAAGCATTAGCAGCCATAAGTCTAGCACAGCTATCCACAACATAGAACTCCCCTTTATAAAAAGTTATATCCATGGTGTCGTCCAACTCTGTAAATTCCTTTATTACCCATTCCTCATCCTTGCTTCTCCAAAAACCGACAGTACGGACTCGCCAACACTTGAAAATCATGGCAAGAGTGAAGTCAGAAGTGGTTGAAGGGCTATCAGAGAGAGCAAATTTTCCATATTGAACAATATATGATTGTGATTTTAATAAATCCCGGAATATATTTCGAGGAAGACCAGGGGTTATAATTATCTTCCTGGAAAGTGGGTGCACCAAAGCAACTCCTTTATAGCTGAAATTAAAATCAGATCTGTGAACTAACCACCCACGTGAAGAACACAAGTACTGAGACACACAATCTTTAGGGCCATAATGGTCTCTGTCATCATCATCGCTATCGCTATCGCTAAGACCGGAGTAGCAGCAGGAGAAATCATATTCATAGTCTTCATTTGGTGAATCATCATCAACACACCACCAATATTCATCCTCTTTGTATGAAATCTTCGGCAAGTCCATGAGCCTGAACTTGCTGTTATATACACTGTAAATCTTGACCATAGAAGAGCCAGAACTAGGGGATACCCCAAGCATCAGCCATGGTGTTTGACGCAATGCTGCTGATCTATCAGCAAGCTTCGCTGCATTTCTCCACCGAGTACAAACTTTACCAAAGGTACTGAAATCTTCATAAAATTCTAAGTGTTCCGCTATCTTCATCGTCAACTCTAAAGGAAATTCACTATAATTAACCATTGTTAAGTTTCTAAGCTTATTAGGATAAAGGCCTGCATTAAATGGTAATAATAATTGATTAAAACTTTTATTAAAATAAAGGAGAGCAATCTGAGAAAAAGGAACGAATCTATTATCTATGGAGCAAAACAAACAAATAACATAACAAAGAAATTCCTTGATCTCACGAAAATCATTTGCCAGCTAACAAAACAATTCCAACATTATCTTATTGTCCTAACTAACAAACTTAATTCTGACCAAGCATGCTGCATGCCTCCCCTGAAAAACACACTTAACAACCAAGCTAATTTTTAATTTTGTTATTTATGACAACTCAAAGCTGACCCAAATTCTTTACTAAAAAAAAGCTTCGCTGATTTCCTCGGTTGTAAGCAGAATCCAAGGGCAAAGGCCATTAAAGCTAATTACCTGCTTATTACCGAGAAGCACTAAGCAAGTTGCTGCTCGGAAACGAACCCAACAGCTAACCGTAGTAATTATTTGGACAACTATTCACATCAACTGCTGTCTGCTCATGTCAAATCAACACTTCGACATGGCTATAGAAACTTCGACACTTGATTTTTGGCCACAAGAAAACACATTTGGAAACCCCAATTGTAAGTTCGTAACCACTAACTTTGGCAAATTTTCAATGGTAAACCAAAATTTTGTTGATTATCAAAAATAACCCTATACTATCTTATATTACTAAACCGTGACATCAATGAGTGTTTAGCGGTTAAAACCTCCCTTAAGTCTAATTATTTGACTAACCAAGGTTAACTTAGGGTTTCTAAATCAATTCACCCCCTTTATTCCCTCCAAAACAGAAAATTCTTTTGCCTCCAAAAACACACCCTCCATTTCCCCCTTATAAGTTATAACTAACTCAGATCTTCTCTCTTTTTCTACAAACCCTCAATGGCTACGTCTCGTGGATCGTCTGCTCACAATTTTCCTCAATATAGGGTTTTTAGGAGTTCTAATTTCACCTTCCTTAGCTTTAACCCAGTACTCAATGATGAGATCAATTAACATAACTTTGTCAATATCTTTGACCACAATGACAATGTCTTTCCCTTTATATTGAAACCTAACAACCACATTGGCACATTATACATACTAGTACTACATATGAAAAGACAAGAAAGGAAAACAAACACAAAAACATAAGCAACTTCTAAAAATACTCAGGTTATATAAACAAAAGAAGAAAAAAACATAATCATCAGTCAAGTACTACCCTACAATTGCATGTAACACAGTAACAGAGCATAGAAATAAGGGCAATATAATTTTCAACACAATTAAGGGTTTAAAGATGAAATTTATTTACCGCAGAAATGAAACTTTGATGAATAATGAGCAAATTCAGCCAAAACGATGAGTTAACTCACCCAATTTCCTTCAATACACACCCTCCGGTCTTAAAGAAACAAATAAACTCATGGATATAGCCAACCCTAAGTTAACCTTGATTAGTCAAATAATTAGGCTTGACAAAAGTTTTAACCGCTAAACACTCATTAATGTCACAGTTTAGTAATAATAGTATAGGGTTATTTTTTATAATCAACAAAATTTTGGTTTACCGTTGAGAATCTACCAAAGTTCATTAGGGGGAACATATTTAGTAACCTACATTATTATCCTTTTAAAATACATGCCAACATTTAATTTAGTTTAATCCATAAATTATGATAATAAAAAAAGAGTGTGTCTTGGGTGTAACATGTTACACCGTATCTTATTGTATAACATGCATAATGATATAGATTTCAACAAAAATGACATAGATTATACAAATAATGACATGAATTTCATGTCATTTTATTACTTGTTTCATGTCATTTGTGTTTCTTTTACAAAAGAAACATTATTTTGTGGGTTTTTACATACACTCAAGAATTTGTGAATAAAAAAAGACGAATTGTCCTAAAGCCTCTCAATTGTCTAATCTAAATAATAACATTCAATTGGAAGCCTATGAGCGTAAGTGCAAGAGTTGTTGCCACTTAGTCTTAGTCGCATTTTGTGCCTTCATTGGTGGAACTATGTCTTTTAGAAAGGACGAAGGCTGCATACTTGTACGAACTATGAATGTATGGGAGTTGGGACATTGCACAAGGATGTGCTTGAGTTTGTGCTTACAGCTTTGTCAACATCAGATTGGTTCCTGATTGCATAGGGATGAATAGAGAACCAATTACACCGTAAAGTCTCATGAAATAATTTTGATTAGCCATAAAGAGCATTCCAACAGTTTAAATACCAACATTAGGTTTTAATATAATATGGTCAATTTAAGTAACTAATTAGTGCAATAGCCTTTTTTTTTACAACGAAAAAATTTGCATTAATTAATGAACAAAATTACACACTAAAGATAGTACATCCATACTAAAAACAAAGAAACTAAACTGAGCATTACTAGCTTTTACATAACAAGTACAATAATGTAATAACATAAACTAGGAGAAAACTGCTCGATTTGGAGGGCTATGATGTTGGATAACTGTGATGGAGCTCTTCTGATGGTGGTTGACAAGCGCCAAAAACATGATGGAAGTAGTGAACTGATTTCACAACCGGGGCAACAAGGAACAAGCGAGATGTGGATCTCGCAACATGACGATCCTCGTGATCTTCTATTATTACAGGGGATTCTTGGATCGGGAGTCCTGGAAGAGTCACATTCCTTTATGACTCAATACCCTTTTAAGTGGGTATTTCAGGCTTCTCCTTTAAGGAGAAGCTCAATTGAGTTGACGCGCTATAAACCCAATTTACAAATTGGGGAGCCGCCTTCAGATTGTTAGATCTCGAACAATCATCCGATTTTCAAAATCGGAGAAAACAAACCCTAGCCATGAAACCTGGAAACCATAAAGCAACAGCAAAAACCTTGACCAACCACACAAACCATACCCAACACTTTGAAGACAAGGACTACCTCCAGCAATTAACAAAATTATCAAGCAGATTGAGTAAACAAACGACAAACACATACTAACACAACCCAGTACCAAGCCGACGAATGCGAACGGGGAACGGGGAAGGGAGACACACTAAGACACTAAATAGGGGAACGGGGAAGGGGAACACGTACCAACAAACGAACATCCAATAACTAACACCAACGGGGAACGGGGAAAGGGACACTAAACCTCTAAATCTCAAGAGTAGAGAAGGGGAACGGGGAAGGGGAACTTAGAAACTAACTACTTCGACTTCGAACCGGGGAGCGGGGAAAGGAAACCTAAAACCTAAAACCTTGAAGGCACCGCGACGACCATGACAGGGGGAGGGAAAAGGGAAGCCCACGAACGCAACAGGAGAGGGGGAAAGGGAGGCCGACAAACACAATAGGGGAGGGGGGGAGGGGCAAGCCGACGAACTAACAGGGGAGGAGGAAGCCGACGAACTAACAGGGGAGGGGGAGGGGGAAGCCGACGAACTAACAGGGGAGGGGGAGGGGAAGCCGACGAACTAACAGGAGAGGGGGAGGGGAACCAAGGCGAAGCTCCGGAAAGGAGACTCGAACAGCCCTGCGATGACGAAGAAAAACTACGACGGAAAAACCAAGAGAAACGACGACGGAGAACGAAGAAAGAACACGAAGCAAGCTCGCCGGCAACCCCTGCGGCCACCAGCGAGCCTGCGGCAGAAGGCTTTTGAGTTTTCTAGGTTTTCTGTTTTTTGGGGTAGAGAGCGAGAGAAAATTTTAAGTAATAAGTTTTTCTTAGTGCTGCAATAGCCAAAACATAGCAACTGATAAGGAGGTCTTTTCCAGCATTATTGAAATTAGAAAAGTGAGGAAACACCTTAAAAAAGCTGGAGAGCATAGCACAAGTACGGTTAGCAAGAAACATCATGTTTCTACAATTGGTGGAAACCTAACTACCTTTTCCTACAAGCATCAATACCATCACATAAATTTAGTTGAACAAAAAACGTTCAAGAATTTGCAGATTTAATTGACACTAATAATTTTACTGTATCCTTTCTATAATGCAAACCATATAGAGAGAAAACTAGAAGAAAATAGGAAGGTTTAACATATAAAACCCTCATTGCAACCTATCAAAGAAAAGAGTAAAATTCATATTACACCCACCATCACTTGCCCCCCAAAACCCCTTTTCATTGAAGTTCATAAACCCTATAATTTCCAATAAAGTACCAATTAATGGAAAAAGTAAAATGGAAAAGGGAAATTCATATTAGGTAGTCTATAACCGTATCACAAACTATTAGAACAGGCGCCATATGCGGTCTAATTTAACATAAAATTAGACAAAACCAAGCCTACATTATCCTAACATGCCCATCCTATCTCACTCTAACCCAACATTATCCCTAAGACATCTCGCACCAACCTAGTCGCCCTTCTCTTTTCTTTCCTTTGTTTCCCTCTAAATCTCGAATTATAGCAGGCAATTTTTAAAAATAACCCGACAGTATTACCAAATGGATTAAACTAGTCACTCAATGGATTTAAAAATGTGATTATTGAATGAATTAAGTTGGTCACTTACTAGATTAAAATGGTCAATAAAAATATTAAATTAGTCATACATTCAGAATGGTGATCCATTCTCTTCCTAATATAAGATATTTAGGTCTAGGCCGTTGCCTAATCTTCTATACAAATATATTAGAAGGTGTTCCTATAACCATCAATCCAATACAACTTTAATATTTAATGTTTCAAAGTAAAACATAATAATGTCTTCTAATTATATGTAATTATAAAGACATAGACAAGTTTTTTGATCTCTAACACTTTTAATAAGGTAATAACATTCTCTTACCGAAATTTCATTGACATTGTTATTTTTATCCCCAATTCTTTTGAATTTATTTTAAAAACAACTTATCATGCCATAATGTTCATTTTCCATTTTTGCACTAGAAAGAAAATTATGAAAAACTAATAAAATCAATTATTAAACTTATGAATAACAATATATTTGATAATTGTAACTGCCCGAGGCATCGCTCGGGCCAAAAATACTAGTTTTAAATTAAAAGTAGGTTATCTCTTATAAGACCAACTGATAATCGTATAAGGTGATAATTTTATTTTAAAAAAATCATATTAGGTGGTTACAAGTTTTCAATAATTGTACTTTGTCCATTCCTAAATAAGTGTTACATTTACTTTTTCACCTAATCCAACGCACTTATTTTTCAATTATTACTATCTATAATTTCGCACAAGTAAAAATTATAAAAAGTTGATGCTATGTTTTTATTTAGAGTTTATAATATAATAGCGAGATGATAGAGTCAAAACTAGTTAATTTTTAGGAAAATTTGTCAGAAACAACCTTTTCAATACAAGTTTTTGCGAGAAACAACCTTTTTAATAAAAATCCGAAAAATAAGACCTTTAATAAAATCTGGCAAAATAAGACCTTAAAAACAATTTTTTTTGCAAGGAACAACCTTGACCCATTTTCAGGGCATTGACCAAGTTTTTTTGCGGCTTCAACTCACTAAAACCAAACATGGCAATGCACGTAACCCGCATTTCTTATGTTTCAACCCGATTTCCCTTTATACACTAATGAAGTCAACGTTGGAAAATACTTGGTCAATGTCAAAAAATGGAGAAAACAGGGTTGAAACATAAAAGATGCAGTTCACGTGCACCCCCATATATTTGGTTTTAACGAGTCAACGTTGAAAAATGCTTGGTCAATGCCGGAAAATGGATCGAGGTTATTTTTGCCAATTTTTTTTAAAAAGGGTTTCTTACAAGAACTTGTATTTGAGAGGTTGTTTCTCACAAATGTTCCTCATTTTTATAATTTTTACCATCATAGAAGCTGCTTCGGTGGCTGATTTTTTTTTGGCTCTTCTCCCCTCGAATCACTCACTCGTCCGGCAACATTGGGTTTTAGCAGATCTATGTCTTCAGCAAATCTACAGCTTCAGCATCTGGTAAAAAAATTCTTTCCTCTCAAATCTCTTGTTTTATTTCTTATTTCTAGTTTCATGTGAAATTTCATGTTTAAGCATTTTTTTTATGTTGAAGCCGTATTATCAAAGCATGTGATGAATTTTTGTTCAGTCTAATTTCTGGGTGTTATATCATTTTTTTCTTCTTTTAAGGGTTTTAGGCATTGTTAAGTAACAATGCTAAGGATTTTAGGGGTCTGAGGTATCCTCGTTTTGTATGCTGCTCTGAAAAATAAAAAATAGTGTTATTGGAGCTTTCACTGTTTATTGTTATATTAGCAGCATGAAATTTTCATATCTCCTATTGCTTGTACTGACTAGCATATGCAATTATCTTATTTGAGGCTTGATGCTGTGAAAAAATTGCAGTATATTGCGTAAATGTGTAGCTCGATGTCGCTGGCTGCAATCTGAAATGAGGCTTGTTGTACTTATAATAGATAGTAACATGTGTTACAGTGCTTATAGCAACAAGTTGTTCATGTAGAGTCTTTGAATTCTGTTTCGTTCTTTTGGATAAAATTGAATGCAAGAATGAATGTAATTGACTACTCCTTGTTAGGTTTTCAAAATGGCTCGCCTTCCACAACCATTAAGGAGGAAAAGAATGCTTAAACAACTAGAATTAGCTATAGTAATGGTCATTGTAGTTTTCATGATGTGTTGGATTTGGTATATGATGAGTGTTGATACAATTAGGGGTGTTCAATTAAAGAAAAGGAAAAAGAAAAGAAAAGTGTTATACTTGATGAACTTGTATGGATAATGAAGGAGAGTGATGTGAAGTGCAAAAATGAACTTCGTGTTACTAGGCATACTTTTAATATTGAGATGATTAGGGATATCGAGGTTTAAGTGGAACTAAAAATATGTCCCTCAAAGGGATAGTGATTAGTGATTATGTTTTTGTACACACCATAAGAAGAATAGGTCCATTGGACAATTCTTCTTAAGGAGTGGAGAAACCGTGAGCCAGCAATTTAACCTTTGTCTAAGGGCTATCCTCAAATTGCATGACCACTTGCTTCACAAATCACAAGCCTACACCAATATCCAATGATTGTGACTTGTGAGGATGAAGGTGGAAACCTTTTGAGGTGTTTGTCGCTTATATGTTCTCTTTTGACTAAATTTCTTATTTTGTGTGCATAACTGCATATACTTTAATTTTTATCTTGTAGAATAGTCTAGGAGCATTAGATGGCACTGACATAAATGTAAGAGTGCCTTCACACGAATGAGGGAATTATCGGACACGAAAGGGAACAATCTCTATGAAAGTATTGGGTGTTTGTGCACCCAATATGCAGTTCATTTATGTTCTTCCGGGTTGGGAATGCTCCATCCATGACCGTGTTCTTCGTAATGCTCATTCTAGTCTAAGTCTAATGATTTTACAATTCCTAGTAATCATCTTATTTTGATAAATGTGAAGGTAACTACTATTTGGTTGATGCGGGATACACTAATGTGAGGGATTTCTTGCTCCATATCATGGGCAACGTTAATACTTTAAGGAATGGAGGGTTAGACAACCAGGAAGTGAGGAAGAATATTTTAACATGAAATATGCTAGTGCAAGAAATGTGATAGAGAGGGTTTTTGGTTAACTTAAAGGAAGATGGAGCATACTTAGAACCCCTTGTTTTTCTCCATTCGGACTCAAGGTGTATCGTGATGGCTTGTTACCTGTTACATAATTTAATTAGGAGGGTAATGCCCACGGATGATATAGAGGAAGAAGAGTTGAGTGAAGATGATGACTCCGATTCTGATGATGAGATAGAGTATATTACGTGGTACAACTTTCGACCATTGGACTAATTTTAGAAATGCATTAGCACAAGATGTGTTCAATAATTGGAGGGCAAGAGGTAGACTTCGTCAAAATCACGAGGCGACCACCACAGAACCATCAGATTAGTATTAGCTAGTTATTCATGTTATATTAGTTTGAAATGTTTGAACTTGGCTTATGGTTAAGTTGTTAAGACTTTCATTTTCCATTAAGATAATTGTGTAATGAGATATAAGACATTTCAAGGTCATTCGTAATTCATGAGTTCAAGTAATCAGTAGGACTTTTTGCTGTTTGTGCTTGCTTCTGCACTCCCAAATTTTTTTCTTTATAGCACCTGCACTAGTCCGAATATGTATTTGTTTTTATGTCTGAGCTCTATTTCTCTGGTTATAAAATATATAGGGGTGTTTTATAATGTGTATGTCTCTGGTTATATTGATCAGAATGTTATATAAAAGCAGCATGTTAAGCTTTTGCGATAAGAAGGTTATATAAAAACAGCAGGGCACTCTGTCATCTTTGTAAGTTGTACAATAGGAATCCTGAAGTGTTCTGGGTTCTCTTTTTGTTGGTGTTTCAGATACTCTTTTTGCTGTAGTATAGTTGGCATTAATTTTATTGTGTTAACACTCTACACTATATGTTTTGTAGGATGGAGACAGATGCAATCAATCAAGTTAGTTGAGGAGGGAAGTAGTCGTTTAGAGGAATCAATAAGAGATTTTGGTCCTTTAAAGAGGATACAGTCCTGATTATCTACATAAGGTATCTTGTGACCCTAAGTGGAAAGGTGAAGGTGGTTTTAGAAGTGGGTATATGAAAAAGCTAGAAGAGATGGTAAATGCTGTGTTTTCTAATAGTTTGTTTGAGAGCAGATCCACACATCGAGGCAAGGATAAAGCATTGGTCAGGGAAGTATAGTGCGCTAGCTGAAATGTTGTGATTATCTGGTTTTGGGTGGGATACTGAGAACAAGATGCTACAGAAAAAAAGTGTATGATGATTGATGAATGGATAAAGGTATATTTATCTATTTTCTTGCATTAGTTGTTACACTCTCTGCATTAGTTGTATGATGAAGGAGGTGCTTGTTATTGCAATGGGATTTAAAATAACTAATCATTTATCGGTTTGTTAAACGAACAATTAATTATGTTATGATATTTTTAGCGACAAACAATATGGAATGAGAACTTAGGGGTGGAAAAAATATCGAACTTTACATTTTCCCGTCTTAATCCATAGTATTCTGTGGTCTTTGGAGCTTTACTTATTGAGACTTGGGACGAACCATGAAACCTTGTAAGTTGTGAGTTTGGATTTGGGCTGTTTGTATTTTTTTTTTTTGGGTGCAGCATAGCTCCATCCATTGGGTAACTTTTTTTTTTCCAGAATAGGTTTATACTTTATAGAAGTATACAACAAGCTTCACTTGAGATGCCTCTTTATGTTCTCTTTTGGGGTTTTGAAGAAAGGGTAGGGTTCAATTGTATAAATCTGATGATTGTAATGTTTGAAATACTATAGAAACTCCAGTGTAGTGTAGCCAAAGAAATCTTTCATTTTATCTTCTCTTAGAAAATCGATTAACATGGTGGCTATGCACTAGATACTCCCCCCCTCCCCTCAAGATTCCCCGACTGTTCTAAACTTCCAAACATTGTTTACAGAACATCTAAAGCAATTTTTTTTCTTGCCTTATGGGTGGAATGGGATCCAAGGAGGGCATCCTGTTAGCAAAGCTCACCTAGCCTGGTCTCTATCAATCTCCTACTCTCCTTTACATCTTCTACATGTCATTTTTTGAATCTCGAACCGATTGCAAAAGGGTATATCACCATGACATGCATCTCTTTCAAGAGGAACTCACTCTAAGCTGCTATGATACTAGCTGTATGATGTTTAACCAACCAGAACGCGACAAATATCTTACCCCCTGCTGAAACTGTTTCAAGTACTTTGTCCTTCTATTCTATGGTGTCTTCTTTAAGCAACAAAAAACCTAGGACAATTCCCACTGTAGTTGGGGTCCGAGATTAAATATATGCAGCCTTACCTCCAATGCATCCATAACCTGTAAAGTTTTCTTCTTCACAGACGCGTTTAAGCTCTAAAACGCAACGGAAAAAATTCTTCCCTTGGTATCCCATGCCAAGATAAGAGAGAAGTGACAAGTTTCTGATAAATGACACTAGCTAAATCTTCATTCTTTTCTAAAACTTACTAACATTCACATTAATTTCTTCTCCCAAACTGGTTGGATGCACAAATTACAAGTTTGATTACATAAACAAGAAATATAGGGGGGATTCTGAGTATTTTTTGAATTTTGACAGGGATTCTGCAATCTTTCTAAAAGCTATATCATGTGTAGCTGTTATATTTGTTTATTTATGGAACCAAGTCGCCAACTACCTCACATACTCTTTAATCATCCTGATCTTGTGTTCAGATTTACATATTTCTGGAGACAACATTGGACACATTTGCATTGCTCCCTAGAATTATTACATTACTCGGAGAAGCAAAGAAACATTCTGCCTCCCCGGGAATCTTTCTGTCACGGTTTTGGCGTTTCGGTGAGTTTTCTTTACTCTCACTGATCAAGGCATTATTTACTTCTTTCAGCATTCTCATCTTTTCGGTGTTTCTTACAGATATTGTACCTTAATGCAGTTCTAAAATTTGCCTTTGCCCTCAGTCTCCTCCCTCTATTTTGTTATTATGCATGCAGCACTTGTTTGGAGCAACACAACAACCATTGAGGTAATGAGACCCCGAAAGGCTCCTAGTGAACTCAATCTGTTGTTTCAATATTTTGGACAGTAGTTTGAATATTTTGTCATATTAAATTTTGTTCTAATAGATTATTTTTTGTTGTAGAATATGACGTCTTAGCTGCTATTGTCTGTTCTTTCAATTTTGTGATGTATCATGACCACTAACACTTGAGACCTCACTTCTCTATTAGAGTCCGGTATTTTCTGCAAAATAATATTATGTGATGAACTATCCAATCCTTTAATACTGAAGGGAAGGGGGTCTAGGAGTTCTGTCCAAGTGCAAATTGATATTAATTCCTAACAGTTATGTACGTACATATTACATAGCAAGCAAGAAAGTGACCAGAATATCCTAAACAACTAATTATACCAATATGCTTGTTGGACATTATAGTCATTCCATACTTGTTATGTGCCTAACAAGTAGGTATATCAACCTACTCGTGCGAATTGGCTACCCTATCTACTTCGAACATTTCTGTGAAGCTTACGGCACAAATATTGCATTGTATCCATCAACTTTATGATAACAACGCTCAAACATTGCATTTTACGCACTTGATAATGATTTATGTAACTTACCGAGCTTGTAACTGGTATATAAGGTCTATGAAAAGAAGAGAGATAAGGACATCCAAATGGAAGTAGGACTTGGGTTGGAAGCAGAATGTTGAGCAGGTTATTTGACACACATCTGAGTTTCTGGTTGCGTTCTTAGTAAAGCGAACAAAATTATACTTACAGTATATTTCTAGTTCTTCTAGAAGCTTGATTTCCTTTCTTAATCATATATTTATATATTCTTCAATTTCAAGGTTCTGCTCCTCTATGGTCTTGTCTAATGTTAGAGCTATTTGGTCCGTTCTTTGTGAACTTTATTAAATTTCTTCCATTCTCGCAATTTTTACAGGTCTTTGGCATGAAAAAGGCGCTATGGTTTCTCCCTGTGTTCACAAAGGATGATCTAGACGACGTACCCTCATTACAAGGCACGTAATTCCCAGTGCGTAATGATTATGAGTCATAGACTCATAGCAAATTGGTGAGTGCACGTAAATTATTTGAACCCTAGTAATCTTGAGAGTGATATCACACCTTCCATATGACTCCATTGTAAGATTCAAAGCCGATGGAGGGCGAATTTGTCATGCAACAGCGGCAAAAACTTGTGCCATAATACATGTTTATGTGATCATTATATTCCTCCCGTTGTCAAAAATACAAATAGGTTAATACTAGTGTGTCATTCATTCTGATATAGATTGTCTATTGTCTGTTTCATAAAACTACCGGTCATATCTTGATTTGATGATTATGATGGTTTCTGCGTATAATGCTCGTTTTCTCTTGCAATTATCAGACTTGTATTATAAAGATTGGACATCTGCTGATATCTTTGATTGAAATCTGATGGCATGTTCTAATACCATTATACTTCCTCCGTTCTTTTTCTATTGCAATAATGAGATTTTTACACTATTCACTCACCACCCTTTCACTATCTCTTGTGATTTTTACGTAAGGAAAAATATAGTCATGTGAGATCTTGTTAGATTCGTCTCGATTTATACTTTCAAAATATCAAATTTGTATAATGTTTACTAAAAAGTAATTAAAGATATTAATAGTTAAAGTTGTGCTTTGGCAAGCGTGAAAACTCTATTGTTACAATAGAAAAAGAGCGGAGGTAGTATTTTGTTCGGCAAACATCAGGAAGAGCCCAACGAAGAAAAACATCAATAAGAGAAGGGATAGCCAGTCCCTTCACCTTCCAGCTGGGGCAAACTCGAGTTCGATTCTCATGGGGAGCAGGAAAGGGAGTCTTCTGCGGAAGGTCAAGATAGGCTGGGATCTTTAGTATGAGACGGGGGGTGAACTCTTTCCATAGGAGTAGGGGGTGATTGTGATTTTTTTTCCTTTTTTTTTTTCTGTTTTTAAAACTTGTCAAGAAAAAAAGACTTGAAGAAAGTGACGTGAAGAAAAACTAGCTTGGCGGCTCGACTTTGCCTCCTTTCCTGTGGGGCCCTAGTATTGTAGATCTTTCAATGAGAGAGAGAATAAACCTCTCCTCAATGATACTACTCCCTCCGTCTCATAATATAGTGCTTATTTCTCATTTTTTACGAGAATTAAGGAAAGTGGAACATGAATGATAAACAATTAATGTTGTGGGAAAAAAAAACTGATTTTAGGAGAGAGAATGGTGTATAATGGGTGAAAGAAAGATTAAATATATGGCTAATTCAACCCTTTTTGGTTCATTAAACAAAAAAAACTATTTCAAGGAAACGAAATAAATGATGGTTGCATGGTTTTTTAGGCAAATCAATGAGAATTGTGGAATTAAAATATAGAAACAAGAACAACATTTTGGGACACCCAAAATGGAATGCAAGCACTATATTATGGGACGGAGGGAGTATTAGGAGTCTAAGAAAAAGACTTGGGAATTTATTGTTGAAGATTCCAACAAGGGTATTTTGGTAATTTTACAAGGCAGAGGTATTAAAGGTAAACTAGTATTAAATTATAGTTAAGTTGGTACTAATTACCAAAGTGAAAATTTTGGTATTAGTTTGACTGTGGTTTGGTACAAGCTTACTGGGTACTTATAGCTTATGAAATTACCAATATACCTTTATTGTAGTCTAAGTGGACTCTAACAATGAGACGCCAATAATAGCTCGACGTATAAGCTGTTCACAATCTTAATGCTAGTAGTACCCCATATTGTAATAAAGGTTGATAGTATTCTATTTTGCAATTGTCCAAAAACATTTATGCTTTAATATTCTAGTTCCACTAGAGAAAGTAGTGAATACATCTGAATCTCTTCACATGCTTACAATCTGGTCTATCTATTTACTCTCAATTATGCCTTGAAACCTTAGAGTAATAAGTTAAATGATGATTTGATCTATGGAGGTAAAATAGTTCTAGTTGGCTAGTTTTTAATCAGGTAAACAAGAGTTAGGAATTGTGTGTAGAAAGAGCAAAGTTACAAAATGCCCTGATTAGACTAATGAGACAATAATAAAGCTAACTATACTTAGCTACTATAGCCATACTCATGGAGCTATGCTGTTAACTCAATATTTCTAACAATTATAAGTTACAACATACATAAAAGTCATATATAATTTACAATCTTTGTATACCCCCGGACTTTTTCCTTGGGTTCCCTTTAATCCCTTCTTATATAATTAACTTATAAATGTTACAATTTAAGAAATATATAATACCTTCTCAATGGAATAAGTCAAAATTATATAGTTAGAAATAGACATTGTCAACCAGCCTCTGGGTTCGCAATTGTACTATAGCATGAAAAAACGTGTTATTCTATGCAAAACACAAGCCACAACCTAGCATCATGATGCGCATATTGACACTACCCACTACCAACTTTAAATTTAACCGTGTCTATATTTTATTATGATGCGCATGTTGACGTTACCCAACTACCAACTTTATCACCGTGTCTATATTTACTTACTCTAGGTGCTTCCCCTCTCTTACATTGTTTGGAGATCTACACATAAAAATTCATTCAATTGTTAGTTCGCTTAGAAAAACAGGTCATCTATCTCTTCTTTTATTGATGTAAACATGTATTCTGAATTTAGAAATTATCTCATTTTGCACTAACTTTTAGGCCTTATCTTCTTTCACTTGCAAGGTGGTCCTTGACTCCCCTTGCCCATGTATGAAAGGAATGACTAATGCTTCTTTTGATTATAGTCAAAGAAAACTACTGATTCACCCCTTTGTTCCTTATGGCCATACCTATTTGCTATATCTTTGACTTTGATATTGTGCATTTGTCTTCAATCATCAAGTTTGCATCCTAATTCCTCATGTATATGATACACAATCATCAATGACTTAGCCAATTTTTATCCCTTCACTTTATACATAACTAGCTTTTGAACACGTACAATACATAAGTTAATCACTGAATATTCTCACTATAGTTTGGAAAAATACTGGATAATATACTCTCAGTTTCTCATACTGTTCAAGTATTCAACCCGAATTTTTGCTTACAATCTTCAATATCTGGTCATTTAATGTGCAAGACAGTGTCATAGTTTTCATGTTTACGCCAATACATGTACAAATGCACTTCACGCAATTATATAATATCCTTACAATTGAATTTAGTTGTCACAATAATATGATGCAATTTTGTATATTTTTTTTGATAATCGTCGGATCACTTTTCCAATCAATGCCGATTAGTCATATTATAAGTGTTGAAAGTTGAAATCAATTTGTACCAACATGCATGTGTGGAACAAGTACCACTTTATAAGCTAGAACTAGTGTTCAATTGGTTTAGTAAGAAACCTCTTATAAACTTATAAGTTATAAGGGTCCGTTCTATTCAACTTATTTTAACTTATATAAGATCTAATAAGATCAGATAAGATAAGATGAGATAAGATAAGATAAAATCAGATAAGATAAAATCAGATAAGATAAGATAAGATAAGATAAGACAAAATAAGTTGAATCAAACGGACCCTAAGTGGACCGAACTTTCCTCATTCCAGACTTATTTTCACATCATTTGAACATTTAACACTAAGCTGATACATTGTTTTTATGAGAATGATGAGTTGATTTTTTTTTTTTTGCTTTTATGAGAATGATGAGTTGATTTTTTTTTTTGGATGAGTTGATACTTTGATGATGCATAATGATCACCCACCAAGTGGGTCAATCAATCATCCAAATGTGGGGTGAATTATATAAATCGAGCATGCTACTCTTAGCTCCACTCTTGAAGAAAATCGCCAATTCATTATGAGTATAACCAAAAGTGAGATTATAAAAATGTTTAGACAATTCTACTACTTATAAAGACAAGGTGATCTTCGTGTCCTTATTAGGTTATAATACATGTAACTATTAGGTAATTGCATGCTAAGAAGCGCTCAATTTGAGTATAGAAATTGAGGAAGTTGTTGAAAAAAGGAGCCCACCATTGAAGATACTGAAAACGTGATGCGTATGCAAATTTAGGAGCAGTTTCTGGGGTGAGTGAATATGCATGAGCTCCTCAATGTTTTTTAGTTGCTTATATTCTTCTCTTACCATTTTACCAATACGTGACGACTAGAGAGAAGGAGTTACTTCTTTCAAGTTCCCGAATTTCGTTTGGGAGTTCTGAATTATAAAAAGGCAAATGTTACATCTAACGGGCGCCCCAAGATAGTTCATTCATAATACACCCTGGTGTATCGAAGACTAATTTCTGCTTATTTGCTCATTTGAAACTCTCATTTTTAGTACAGTTTGCTCATTTGGATTATTTCAAATGAGCAATGCGCAAAAAAATAACCTTGAGTATATCATGCTCACGAGTGACCCGAGTGTATGATAAAATTGGTAGCCCCACGACATTAGATATTAAAGTTTATTAATTACCATTAAAGAGTTTTGATACACATTTTTTTTTTTTTTGACAGGTATATAAGTTTCAAAATATCTAGAGACACAAAATTGGTGTGAGGATGCTCTCATATAATAACTCAATAGATCAAGCCTTTGTCTTCGTCTTTGTTTTTGTCACTATGTATATGACATATTAGTAGCCCTGGAATAGGTTGTGACCTTGAAATTAAAGGCTATAAAATTTGGAGTCAAAAGGGTTGTATCATTATTGTTTTGCTTAGCAGTTTAGCTTGTGTGTTGTCTAGTACAGCCATCAACTGGGGAAGGCTGGGACACCAACTTCCTCTTCTTTTTAAGCAATGATTAATCTCTAAATATTACTCACTTTATTTGGAGTTTGGACATACTTTTTTTTTCCTTTATTTCTTATTTTTTAATTTAATTTAGAGAATCTTGTTACTAAAGTGAGTAACATAGAATGGAATATAAATTTGGGGGTATATTATAATTATACTACTTCATAGTACTTATTAATGTCCCCATTTGCTAAGAAGCTGCACTTCCAATAGTTTGCAATTAGACAATGTCAACTGGTTTCCAAGATTTTTTTTTAGACAACGAGAAATCGTGCATTAATTAAAAGCGAAAGTACAGCCTAATGCTAATACAACTAAATTTAAACCAAACAAACAAACCTAAATGAGCTTTATGAGCTCGTACATTCCGGCTAACACCAAAATAAGTAAAACTGATTTCCAAGATTGATAATTTAGTTTTGTCCATAACTCCTTTGAAGTATTAATTTGGTTTATAGACTAATGAATAAATTAGATAACAATTGCACATTAAGCACTATTGAAATTAAACCTCTATTCTTTTGGACTGAACTGAACTGAACTTAATTTGTCTGAACTGAACTGAACTTAATTTGTCTGAACTGAACTAAACTTAATTTGTCTGAACTGAACTGAAGTGAATGAAAACTGTGAGAAGAAACTAACTGAACTGAAATTTCCTGAACTGAACTTGTCTGAACTGAACTGAATTGAATTTTCAATAATTCATTCCAAAAGAACAGAGCCTAAATCAGCACTCCTATGTTGATGGCTTGCTCAAAACTTGTAGTTAATTAAACTCCACAACCATTTTGGAAACGACTAAAGATCATGTTCACTTCACTTGTTCTTTACTGAATTTCAATTATATTGACTAACTAATAAAAGTAGTTTTTCGATGAAATTTTTATTTATTGAAACTGATTTTGCTGATGAAATCTAATTTTTACTGATCAAATTCTTGACTTATTAAATTTGATACTAAATATCAATTTTTTTTAATTAGAAGTGAATTGAACTAAGAATACACATCACTTTAGCTAATCACAAAGATCAGTGACTTTATAGACACCAAACCAAAATACACACACACCCCCTCCCTTCAAAGAAAATAAAAAAGATTGTAAAAACATATCATTTACTTTATCAATGTATGTAATGATTGAGATAGGGAGCTAATCTAGTACACATAATCCAGCTAAAGTTCTCACACATGAACAGTTTCTAGTTACCATTGATCAATTTTAAACACAAAATCTATACATAAAACTTACACCTTATAATTAATGTCAATTGTCAACAGCTAATTAAAGTAAGATAAGGATTCATGCAATATAATGAAAGTATGAAACTCACTCACATGATCATCATGACCAAATTAACTTTCTTGTGTTAATGTTCTGATATTTCTTAATCAAAATATCATGGGTGCATGTTGATCATCATCTTCTTTCCGGGTCTTGACCTGATTGACTGACCGAGTCAGCAGCGAGTTGACTCATTTCCGAAACACCGAGTTGATCTTCCTTAGGACAGCAAAAATCAGCAACAATGGAGATGAACCAAACAAGAGGAGGAGTTGTAAACAATATAAGCCCAAAAGGAACCATCCACAATTCTCTATTATGTGGGTGGTAATTTATTATCCAATATACCAAAATTACCCCTCCAACCATGCTGACTAAAGTTGATGACAATAATAAAACTAGGAGTTTTTGTATCTTCCTTCTCCTTGGAACCTCTTCTAAACCATTCCTCTCAATTCCCATCAAAAACATTCAACTTTGAATAGAATAACACTTCTTTTATTTAATCAACAAGAAGTCGTGGCTAACAACGTTATTCAAACTGGTTCAGATGTACGCAGTCTTACCCTAATACTCGAATCATAGTGCTAATTAAGGTATGTAAAAAAAGACTATGATCTTATATAGAAACACTTACATTTTTGAAGAGGGTGTTCATACACTAATATGATACAAAATTAGTAGGGAAAAGAAAATGGAAGAAGGAGATGTGTTGTTATGCTAAGTTTGTTTGAGTTGGGTGAATATATTTGTGAGGTAGGAGAAGGTGATTGTTTTTCCAACAAATGGGTCTTTTTATATGAGCATTTAAAGATTACATAAGTAGACTGACGCACAAAAAAAGGAACTCATACTTTCAATGAGTTACGTTTAAAAAAGTGGTTTTTCTAAGTCTTTACTAAGCTGCCCGTCACTGACTAGTGACGACTTGGAAATTGTGGGCGTATCTGAGGAAAGATGTTTCAGATTTTCTTTACTCTTCTCTATTTGTGTATTGTGTAAATTAATTAATTACTAAATTGGGGATGCTTAACTGCTGATAGTGAATTAGTGATTTCGAGTGGTTTAATGAACGGCAAGATCATCTTGACGAAATACTTCGATGTAGTTGTTACGTGTATCAAGTATGAACGGGGCCAAATCTTTTGTGATCTCGACTAATAAGTAATAATAAGTTACTTTTATTACTTAGTTAAGTTATTTTTATTACTTAGTGCATATCTAAAAAATCTCATTAAAGTGTGCTTGGTAGGATTCAATTACCAACTTTTAGAAGTCTGAACACTTGGACAATCGTCCCAAGCTCCGTTCTTGTTTAAAACGTGATTTAAAGAGCTTCTACGATATATACATACATATTAAAAGTATGAAAAAAACTAAATGAAGTAAGTATTAATGTAATTATCTACTAATATTGTCAAATTTAAACTTTTAGTCTCATACCTAAAACGTTATAATCACAATTTAATTTAAATCTAAATGAATGATCAAACAAAAATCAAAGGGTAGTACTCGTGAAATAAGCTCAACCGCTATTAAAAAAAAGTAAAAACACATAAAAATATCTTCCTTGAAAGACAGGAGCGTTCTCCCCTAGGCGACTAGGGCTTTTCCACGTTCGAGGCTAGGGTTTTTCTACAATCGAGGTTGATTCTCCAGCCATTATGGCTGATGATTTAGCACTTCGATGCAATAAATTAACGTTAGATGATGAGGATTAGAAGATTGTTGACTTGACATCCAATCCTTCGACAGAGATCTCTTCTAGGGTTTCTTTGATGGTTGTTGGTCGTGTGGTTACTAGGGATGGGCAAGGGTCGGGTCCAGCTGGACCCTAGACCCGGGCCTTATTTTTTTTACGGACCCGGACCCTAAGGGTCTACGAAAATTGGATCCGGACCCAGACCCTTAGGGTCTGTAGGGTCTAGGGTCCGGGTCTAGGGTCCAACCCTAATATTTGGTATAATGTAGTTCTGTTAAAATGTTTTCAGTCACAGCTGGGTGCTTGGGCTACGTTTCTACTTGATGATTGTATAGTATCAGTTTGCAATGTATCATCCTGCAGTATTAATCTATGCTACGGCATTGTCTTTATGTGCATTGAAAACCTGTCACACGAGAAACTACTATTCCCATGGCATCCCAGCCTTCCCTAGTTGCTATTCTCGCAATCTATTTTGCTTCGTGTTTAAAATTAAATTTGGAGGATATTGGAATCACCTGTGCAATTTGTTTGCTAAGTAGACCTGATGCTTCACATAATTCTTAATTTTTGCCAAATTAACAAACACCAATAAGATCTATCTACCACCCATTGTCAATCTCAATTCTCAGTAAAGTAATAAAAAAAATCAAGCTTTAATTAGAGAAGCAGCCAGAGGAAACGTTTGATAAAAATCACCATTATCGAAATCCATTACTTTCTACAAATTATATTCCTCAAACAAAAGAATTCGCACCTATAAGGTTGCTAAATTCACTTTGTAAAATCAAAATTAACTCCACAAACCCTAACTTTGGAGGAGAGAGAAGATGAAACGAAGGAAAGAAGTTAATACCTGGCGTGAAGAGAACACCAAGTCGGACTGTCGAACTGTGGCGAGAATACCTGGCACGCCGTCACGCCGGTGAGGCGGTGATTTGGTGAGTGGTGACCCCCTCCCTCTCTCACTAAGTCGGCTGCTCAGTAGGGATGGGTAAATAGGAAACAGGTTTTCAAAATCAAAATGAATTGATGTGTTTTACTTTATGAAATCAGTTTGGTTAAAAATAAAAAGGTAAAACTTATATATTACATACTTTTAGGGTCTAAGGGTCGGGTCCGGGTTCGGTTCCAGGTTATCAGGGCCCGGTCCCTTAGGGTCTGAAAAGTTGGACCCATGCCCTTAAATTAGGGTCGGGTCCAGCATGGTCCGTGTAGGGTCCTGGACCCATGCCCATTCGTAGTGGTTACGGATCGCCCCTTTAATATTGATGCTTTTAAGAGGACTATGTTGCTGGTGTGGGGAGGATCTCAGAAGATTGTTATTCGATTTATAGGTAAGCATTTATTTGTTTTGCAATTTTTCCATTGGAGGGATAAGGAGAAAGTGATGGAGGGTCGCCCATGGTGTTTCGATCAAAAGCTCATAGTTTTGAACGAAATATCGGGGAACGAACAGCCTAATGAAGTTCCTTTAACGCATTCCCCCTTTTGGGTGAGAGTGCGAAACCTTCTGTTCAATTGTAGAACTGATTCGGATGTTCGAGCCATCGTAGCGAATTTTGGTTATATAATGGAACTCAAACCAGATGACTTGGGACTTGATTCATACTGTCGAGTCAGAATAATGCTTGACATCTCTAAACCTTTGCGGAGGGCTCAACGGATAAAAGGGAAGGATGGACGGGAGATTCGTGTGACATTCCAGTACGAAAGACTCCTTTTTTTCTGTTTCCTTTGCGGGATCATGGGACATAGTGAGAAAGACTGTTCGAATGAAGTTATGGATGATCATGGTGCGAGTTTTGGGTGGGGAGGTTGGTTAAAAGCCTCTCCACGAAAGGGGAAGAAAAATATGGTGGAGGAGTATGAATCTATTAAGGCTTGTAGAAAAGCCCTTTTTGTTACAAAGCTTCCGGGCAATCGGGTAGTGGGAAGGGAAAACCTTATTGGGGAAGAGAGTGAGAAGAAAGGGGACGAGGGAGATAAACTGGTGTTGGCTACCTCTTGCGTCGAGACTGGGGACGCTCTGCTCCAGTTTCAGCCGTCGGAGGAGTTGGTTGAAGAGGGTGTAGGTGAGGTTGGTGTTTTGGTGGAGAGCAAAGGGGTGATGAATGTGTCGATGGGGGTCTAGGAGTTACGGGGAGGTTGGTGCATGAGATCGCAGGAGAGCATGGTGTGGAGGAGGATGTTGTTGAGAACAATGGTGAGGAGCAGTTTGACCATGAGGAGGGTAGTGGTAGGGGCTCTTTGATGACTAGTGGAGTAGGGAGTGTGGAGAAAGAATCTGGGCATACAGAAGTTTATAAACAAGGTGAAAGTTCTTATGATTGCATAGGCCCTACAATTAAGAAAAAGTGGAGGAAGATGGCTAGGGAGGGGGGGCAGCATGGCTTTGATACGATGATGGATGGGAATAATTTGGGGAAAAGGCCTCGAGAGAGCATGGTTAGTGAGGAAGATGAAAGAGCAGACTCTAAAAAGCTTATGTTCGATGGTGACAAATTTGATCCTAGTGGCATGGTGGCGGAGGATGGGCGTACCCAACCCCGCCAGGCCCAATGAGTTGCCTGAGCCTTTAATTGTAGAGGACTGGGCAATCCCTATGCAGTGGCGGGTCTCCGGAATTTGATCCGGAAAGAGGCCCCGTCTTTGGTATTTTTATCCGAGACGAAGTTGAGTGTGAGTGAGTTTGCTAAAATAAAAGTGAAGTTTGGTGATTTGATGGACTTGTTGTTGATGTTAGAGGTCGTTCAGGGGAACTGGCTTTGATGTGGAGGAAGAGTGTAGATGTGATGCTTTTGTCTATGTCTTCTCACTATATTGATGTCACTATTAGGGAGGGAGTAGGTGATGTCGAGTGGAGATTGACGGGGTTTTATG
Organism: Beta corolliflora; assembly: GCA_947648045.1. Taxonomy (NCBI): domain Eukaryota; kingdom Viridiplantae; phylum Streptophyta; class Magnoliopsida; order Caryophyllales; family Amaranthaceae; genus Beta; species Beta corolliflora. The sequence continues at coordinate 124,612 of CANSZD010003929.1, read as the reverse complement.
GTTGGCCAGAAGTAAATAACAGACATTTGTCATGGAAGTTACTTTGTGATCTTGCTACGCAGTCCCAATTGCCATGGGTGTGCATAGGGGATTTTAACGAAGTACTATATTCTAGAGAGATGAAAGGTAGAGGGACCCAAGCGGAGTGGCAAATGAACAACTTTAGAGATATGATGGATACTTGTGGGTTTAGAGAGGTTCCTTTTTCGGGCTATGAATATACCTATGATAATGGGAGGGAAGGAGAAGATAATGTTCAAAGTAGGTTGGATAGAGCTCTAGTTAATGCTGCTTGGCTAGAGAGTTTTCATTCGGCCCATTTATTTAATCTAGACCGGGAATGGTCGGATCATGCGCCACTTAAGCTTACCTTTACTCATCAGGAAGGCAATGTTGGGTTGGGAGCTAAGCCCTTTCGATTTGAGCAGGTTTGGGCGGGTGATGATGAGTGTGAGGAGGTCATTGCGCAAGCTTGGGAGTTTTGGGGGGCCTGATTTAAACTCGAAGCTTGAGGCGTGTTCGGGTAAACTAAAGCAGTGGGGTGGTGTGAAATTCGGGAATGTGACAAAAGTTTTGAAGAAGAAAAGGCAGCAGCTTGAGGCTCTAAATGTGGGCGGGCTTCCTCAACGCCAAGCTGAAGAAAGGCGTACATTGGTGAAGGAAATTGCGAACCTGGTTCAGCAGGAGGAGTTGTTTTGGAAGCAAAGGTCTCGTGCTTTGTGGTTGCAGGAAGGCGATCGTAATACGAAATTTTTTCATCAACGAGCCTCGCAACGGAAAAGGAAAAATACCATTCACAAGATAAAATATCAGAATGGGGTTTTAGTGTATAGGAGCTCGAAGATATTGGTAGGGTGGCAGTTAGCTACTTTCATTCGATGTTCGCTACTGTTCATCCGTCCTTGATTTCCCAAGTTCTCGCCGATGTTGAGCCACGTGTGACTGTTGACATGAATGATGGACTTCAAAAACCTTATGCGGAGGAGGAGGTGAAATTGGCACTTAGTCAGATGCATCCTATTAAAGCTCCTGGCCCGGATGGTATGTGTCCTTTATTTTTTCAATCTTATTGGCACATTGTTGGTCCTGTTGTTACTGTTGCTGTGTTGAAAATTTTAAATGGTGATCCTATCCCTCCGGATTTAAATAAGACTTTCATTGCTCTCATTCCCAAAAAGAGTAAACCTGATCAGATGGGGGGTTTTAGGCCGATTTCTTTGTGTAATGTGGTGTATAAATTGGTCTCAAAAGTCTTGACGAATAGATTGAAAGTCTTCTTGTCTCAAATAATTTATGTGAATCAGAGTGCGTTTGTGCCGGGAAGATTAATTACAGATAACATTCTTGTGGCTTTTGAATTGTTCCATTACATGAAGAATTTTAAGCAAATGGGTGGATGCATGGCTTTGAAGCTTGATATGTCTAAAGCCTATGATAGAGTTGAGTGGGATTTTCTAGAGGCTACATTGAAAAAATTTGGCTTTGATGAGGCTTGGTGTGCTTGTGTGATGAAGTATGTTCGTTCGGTCTCTTTCTCGGTGTTAGTGAACGGAAAGCCTACAGAGTCCTTTACTCCCGGGAGAGGGATTAAGCAGGGAGACCCCTTATCTCCCTATCTTTTTATTCTGTGTGCTGCAGTTTTCTCGCATTTGATTAGGAAGGCTGAAGAGTCTCGAGGTTTGAGTGGTGTGACTATTGCTCTGGGGGGCCATGTTGTCTCTCATTTACTATTTGCTGATGATTGTATTATTTTTTCAAAAGCCTCTAACTCTGATGCAGATATCATTAAAGATGTGCTTGACACTTATGAACAAGCGTCGGGGCAGAAGGTGAATTTGGAGAAAACTAATGTGACCTTTAGTAGTGGGGTGAGTGAGAATAGGCGTGTGGAGATGGCTAATAAGTTGGGGGTTCGAAAGGTGGATATTCATGACAAATATCTTGGACTTCCAACTGTTGTGGGGAGGTCAAATAAAGTGATTACTCGGGGAGTCAAGGAGAAATTGTGGAAGAAATTACAAGGGTGGAAGGGGATGATTCTTTCTAAGGCTGGTAGGGAGGTCCTGATAAAGGTTGTTGCCTAGTCTATCCCTACCTATGCAATGAGTGTGTTTAAGTTTCCATCCTCATTTTGTGAAGAAATTAAGTCCCTTGTTACACAATTTTGGTGGGGTCAAAAGAGTGGAGAGAGAAAGATTCATTGGTTAGCTTGGAAAAAGTTATGTCGTCCAAAGAGTGAAGGAGGCCTTGGTTTTCGGGATTTTAAGATGTTTAATTGGGCTCTTCTAGGAAAGCAGACGTGGAGATTAATGTCAAACACCGATTCGTTGGTTCATGCTATGCTTAAAGCTCGTTATTTTCCAAACACTTATGTGATGGATGCGGAGTTAGGAAATAATCTTAGCTACACTTGGAGAGGCATTTGGGAAGCAAGATGGGTGGTGAAGCAAGGTCTATGTTGGAGAATTGGTGATGGTGAATCGGTGAGAATTTGGAAGGATCCATGGATTCCGGAGTCGCAATCTCACAAGGTGATCTCTCCTAGAGGGGAATTTGCGGAGAATATAGATGTTGGCACTCTTATTCATCCTATCTCAAGAACATGGGATACAACCCTGATTTCAGAAATGTTCCTGCCATTTGAGCAAGAGAGGATCCTTAGAATCCCTCTTAGCACTCGGTTTCCGCCGGACAAGGTCTCTTTGGCCTTGGACAAGAAAGGTGAGTACACGGTTAAATCTGCTTATCAAGCTATCTTCTTTGATGATGCACGTTGCAATGATGCTTCTTTCTCCTATTCAAACTCGCTGTGGAATAAAGTGTGGAGTGCTCTTATGCTCCCAAGAGTAAAGATCTTCGCTTGGAGGGCGTGCCATCAAGCCCTCCCCACTAGCAAAAACTTGAATCGTCGAGTGTCGAGTATAGCTGCAACTTGTGGTGTGTGTGACTACCCTGTAGAGGACGAGATGCACGCGCGGTTGGGTTGTAAGTTGGGCCGCGTCTATCCGGAACGATAGCATCTTCGCTCGTGTTCTTTGTGAGGCATTATGCCTCTATTGGGGACTCGTGGGAGGATGTATTGCGAGAGTTAGGGGGGAGGATGAATGGGCGTGCTTCCTCACGCATGTGTGAGCTATTTGGGGGGGCGAGGAATAGATGGGTCATGGCGGGAGAAGTGTGTAGTGTTGAAGAGGTTTGTGACTATGCGAGTGCGGGTACATGGAGAAGTAATGCGGGGGCTAGAGAGAAGGGTCGAGTCGGGGAAGAAAGATGGTGGGACTGTGGGGCAGGTGGTGTGGCAGGCTCCGGAAATAGGCTGGGTGAAGGTGGATTCAGATGTAGGGTGTAAAGAGGGGTGGGGCACTACTATGGGCGTGGTGATGCGGGACGAACTTGGTGAGGTGCTGAGTTGTGGGACGTCTTTCTCTCTTTCGGTGTTTAATGCTACTACTGCTGAAGCTATGGCATTACGATGGGGCCTCAAACTTACTCGAGCTCAAGGGAAGCGCAAGGTGATTGTGGAGTGTGACAATTTGTCCGTTATTTCGGCTTTGAAGCAGAAAGCTTTAGGAACAAGCACTTTTTTCTTATTATAGAGGATATTCTTCATTTAGTTTCTTGTTTTGCTAGTGTTGTTTGGTCTTTCATTAAAAGAGTAGGTAATAAGGTTGCTCATCTTTTAGCCCATTTTCAGCTTGTTAAGGTGGGTGAGCATGTTTGGGACCATGATTTCCCTTCTGTTGTGTTGGACAGTGCTCGTTCTGATTTATTAATCTAGACCGTTAGTTGCGGTTTCCCCTCAAAAAAAAAAGGGTAGTACTCGTAAAGGTAAATCCATATCCTTGTCGGCTTGTCGTATTAACAAGTAGATTGTAATTACATTGAACTTTATTAAAGTTTTTTTTATGATCCAATAAGAATTATTCAAATAATACAATAGATTTCAACATCAGAACACTGGTTTTAGGTGATCGAAACTTCACACAAGTATACGACACTAAGAGTCTAAGACAATTGAATTTAAATTAAAACTTGATTTGACTTATCAGTTGTACCATGTAATTATAATTATCTTATACACCGTTCACATTTTTTAATAGTATTGTTAGCTTCAAAATATAATTTGCTAACTCATTCATATAATTTGGAGTAATCCGTGTGAAATTGCTAACATTATTTCTGATGCAGGTGCGGATCTTCACCACTTCTCAAGCTTTCAGTTCGACCACATATTCAGGGAGGCTAATAGAGCAGCGGACTTCATGGCCAACAAATGCCATTCTTGCTCCGTGCTGCTATATTCCTTCCCTCCTTTTGATATTGATTTTTCTTTATCATCCGTAAGGATGTTTTAGGCTAGCCCCCAGACTGACGGGGTTAGACTAAGTTTTTCTTTCCTTATAAAAAAAAAATTATATAATGATATAAAGGTTGAATACCCAAGCCAATGAGTGGGTGGATCAACACTGACCCAAGCTGACCACAGGTCCAATTTTGTGGACCAGTTGTAAGTGACTAAAGTGGGGTGCAATTAGTTGAATTAAGAGTAAAATTATTTACTGAAAGTGTAGAATCTTGGACTTGGACTTGTAAATTGTCATCAGGCGCATTTTGTTCCGGGCCTAAAGGCCTGTAGTAAAAGTGGGTTATTGTTTTGGGCTTTTGGGTTTACCAACCTGCCGGCGCCACTTATATGTACTTGCGTCCCAACCATTTTTTGAATTTACTTTGTTTTGGCCACACTATTAAAATGTGGACCGATTTTCATATGGCTGCTAGCTTGCTATATTATCTATTTGCTTTGGGGTAATTAACATTTTAATATACAAATTTCCATGTGCTAGTTATTACTTATTATTTTATGTCTCTATCAAATTCTAGCTAAGTGCGTTATTGTATACAAAGTACAAACGTTTGTGGATTAGTTGCTTCTAATTATTTTAAATAAAGTAATGAGGAAAAGGTAATAGTTTGAGTGACTAATCTAGGATTCTCCTAAGTCAGAATTCTTAGTAATCTGATAAGCTTTCTTTTGGGTCCAATTTGATCAACAAAGTGCGTAATTTTTTTTATCTTATTTAGCATATAGTAAATTGATTGTACTAAGGCCCTGTTTGGCACTAGCGTTTGAGGTAGCGGTTAGCGGTTGGACAAGATTAAAACGCTACTTAAGAAAATTATGAGTGTTTGGTAAGGTAGTGGTTGAAGTAGCGGGTAGCAGTTGAAGTAGATTATGAGTAGCGGTTGTGGAACGTTACTACAAGTAACGTTTGAGATTTAGAGGTAGCGGTCTAGCAAATAAACACTATATAATAGCATAAGGTAGAATTATTAACCAATGTTTTTTTTATTTCTTTTTCCTTTTACTGTTTATTTATTGTTTTATTTTATGGCAATTCAATAATGTTTATTTTATAATAGTAGAGATGTAATTTAAATATTTATTTTAAAGATAAGATATTTTACAAGTACTTTAGTTAAAATTGGTAATATAAATTTTTCGAGGGTTAAATATTTTCTTAGATTTAAACATTTCTTTGAGCACCTAAAAAGTCATATACTCCTTTTTGTGTAACTTCTTTGAAAAAATAAATCTTGAATTTAGCTATTGAACGAACATATGAAATTATTGTAGTTCATTTCATATTAGAATAAATGTCATTTATTGTGCGTTATAATTTCAACAATCTACATTTGCCAAACACTTCTAATTAAACAATTAATTTAATCGCGATCGGCCGACAATGACTAGTAGAGGCAATGCTACCCCCAACAATTCATTCGCTAACCGCTAACCGCTACTAGAACCGCTAGTTTTGCCAAACATGCCCTAAGTCAGAAATCCTTGTAATTTAAGGGTGCAAAGATATTACATTATACTCTATATATCCTAAGATTTGTGGAGAATCTATAATTGATTTGGATCATGTATTATAGCCAAAAATCCGTGCAATTTATGGAATTTGTAAGCAGGATCATATTAGGATTGATAAAGATGCTCATATATCCCATTGTACTTATGGTTTTAGTTTGAGACCTACATATATAATATGAGTTATTTTATTATTCAAATAACCATATAGATTGTACTTATGGTTTCAGTTTGAGACCTACATATATAAAATTTAGTCAAATATAGATTTCATATAAAATTTACACTTGCTGAACTTAGCTTAATTATGTGTTATACTAAGTGAGAGATTAATAATGTATATTCAATTTTTTTTTTGAAAGAATAATGTATATTCAATTTTAGTCCATAAAGATGCTAAGTTGCTCTAAAATCCTTCGAGCTCCACGATGATGCGTGCATCGAACTCACAACTAATAACTTGTATGATAGCAACCAATAACAAAAGTAAAAGATTATTACACCAAAATTATAAATATATGGATAATGATACACACGTGGTTGATGAAAGTCAAAATGCCAGCGATTATCGTCAGCAATTTACATGGATAGTGCATGAATATATGTGATCCATCATCCATCTCCTTTTTACTTCTACGCACTAAACGCCTCCTTTTCTCTCCAATTTTGTTACTTTTGTGCGCTTTAAGATTTTCGAGCTGATGCTTATGACTTATCCAAGTAAAGAAACACTAATACACTCATGACCTAATTAAATATTATATTCAATGTAACATATTCAACTACTATCCCACATTTTTCTTCTTACATTATTTGATGGGACCAAGCATTTACTTTGTCTTGTTTGTTCTTGTAAGGGCGTTAAAAGGCCTTGTAGTCAGGCCCGGCCCTGTGCCGGTCCAAAATGGGACTCAGCACAGGGCCTCACATGCAAATGGGCCAAATGGGGCCCCAAATTTTGAAAAAAAAAATTGCTTCTCTCACTTTACTGTACTCTCTGTTCTCTCTCTCTCCTTTCCTTACTGAAATCAGTAAGAGGATCAGTACCACACTTCCCTGCCCTCCTCTCTCTCCTTACTTTTTCCCCCCAAAAATCTCTTAACTTTAATCTCTCTCCTTCCCTCTTTCTCTCTCTTCTTACTTTCCCCCCTAAAGGCCTAAACCTCTAAACTACTTTATCACCATTTCGTTGAAAATAAAAATATCATTGTTTTAATAGAGAGAATGAGTGCAAGAGAGGATTCGCAGGCCACAAAATCCGACCAACGGACACCATTTTCCGACGAACGTTTTGTTGGAGTATGGACTTGAATCTGATTTCTTATCTCTTGGTCACAACGCATGTATGTGGGTAGGTTTTCCATCTTGTAATTTTAATCTTTTTTTTTTGAAATACTATATTGTCACTTTCTACATATTGGGATCTTGTAAAATCTGATTAAAATTTTCAAAATTGTTATCTTTTTTTGTTGTTGATGTTGATTTTGATCTTGTTCGCAGTCAAATCTTGCAGGTGGATTTTTTTAGTGAATTCTTATGTGGGTTTTTGAATCTGGGTTTTTTTTTTCTCAATTTGGATAATCTCGTTGAAGATTCTTAGTGATTTTTATCTGGGTTTTGTGTGTTTGAAGAATGTGGGTTCTTTTTAATCTCGTTGAAGAATGTGGGTTCAGAGCTCATCTGCTGATTTACCAGAAAGTTGAACCTTTTTGCTCTGATTGTAAATGCTGCATGTTCTGTGCACTGATTACTGGTTTGTCTGTTCTTTTTACCAGCAAGTCTATATTGGAAGACAAGTTAAGGAGCGAGGTGGATTTTTTTCTTCCTCCAAAATGAAGGAATGCTCAACAACCTGATATATATCGAGGTTATAAAAATCATGAATTTTGATTCGCAGAACGCACACACAAATTTGGTTATGGTTATTGCAAGGCATTGATAGTTGATTAGTACAATTTTGTTCTACTGTGTATACTGAGTACTGACTGCTTCAGCTGTTTTATTGACGAGGTATTGATATTTTGCTTCTCTCCCAGCTAATGTACTTGTTTCTCCTTCCCCCACCATCATTTTTTTAATTTATGACATTATACCAAATCATTATAGTTGCATTGCCTTATGGATGAGATTTTTTTTAATATGTTTTAGTGATTTATATCTGTTTTTACTTATTTAATTGTGCCTTTCAATATGTTTGAAACAACTAAGAAACCCATAAGATAGATTTAATAAGGGCCTATTTTTGGACATCAGCACAGGGCCTCACTATTGTTTGGGCCGGGGCTGCTTGTAGTTCAGGTTGTATTTCCTTAAAATTTATTTATGATAGATGAAGTCGATGCCAAAAAAAAAGCTCTCACAAAGTTTTGGAATCAAACACTACTGACACTTTTGTGGAATCAAAATTCCATATCTAGATTTTTGTTTCATGTTTAAAGGATCTTGCCTATTGAGTTAATCCGAGTTGACCCTATAATATTTCAGTCTAATACGATGAGATTTGCATTAATATTTTCACTATTAAAGTTAATTAAAATGGTTTTGAAGTTTATTTGTAAAAAGAGTTGAGCTAGGCTTGCTTATGAAGCAAAAACTATATTATGTGTCATGGTGTGACAATCAAATAATAGTGGAGGCCACGGTAAATTATGGACTAAAATTTAAATAGTTGTATTGATCCACTTTCGTTTTGAGATATCATAGATTTACCTTGAAATAATATTTTTCATTGAACGCCTTTATAAAAATAAAAAAAAAATACTCATAACTTTTAGTTATTAATTACTCCCTCGTTTCTTTTTAATTGCTACATTGTGTTATGCACAACATTTTAGACAATGTCATTTTCATGCTTTTTTGAGGTTACTTTTTGACTCCTTCAATGTAAAATAATGGGAAAAAGTGAAAAAGTAGTACTTCTTTGTGGAATAAGAGAAAAACAAATATAATAGTATTACTTTTTTGGTGGGCCAAGTACCCCAAATAAGGAAATTTTAAACAATGTAGCAAATAAAAAGAAGTAACCATATAAGAAAAATGTAGCAATTAAAGTTATTGCATTAGTACAAAAACAATTCATAGACCATTTTTTTTTGGATTTTTTAACTACAATAATACAAACTTTGGTCCGTTCTCTCGCAATAATACAAACTTCTGATTATTTTTTAATAATACAAACTTTAGGCCAAAATTCCTTCAGTAGGTCAATACCGGTTGTTGACTTGTTGTAGGAGGTAACTAAGCTGACGTGGCACCTCTAGGACACGTGTCGCTTTTTTATTGGCTGATTTCTTAAATTTTATTTAAATTTCAAGAAAAGAAAAAAAAAACAATTTTCCTTTTTTTTCTTCTTTCTTCTCCTGCTCCGGTGCTCCCCCCTCCATTCTTTTTCTCACTCCCCCACCCCACCCCGCCCCCCCCCCCCCCCCTCCCCGCCTTCCGACGACCAACCCCTGGACCTCGCCCACTCCCTCCCCGCCTTCCGACGACCAACCCCCGCCCCCCCTCCCCTCGCCTTCCGACGACCAACCCCCCGGCCCCTCCCCCACCACCCTCCCCCCCGCCTTCCGACGACCAACCCCCGGCCCTCCCCCACCCCCCTCACACTACAAGAAAGGTGGTAATTAACGACGGCTAAAAGCCGTCGGTGATCAAAAGAAAACCGTCGCTAAATTATCAACGACGGCTAGCAGTCGTTGAAATGCAGTCGGTGGAAAGGTGGTCGCTGATATTGGAATCAACGACCGCTAAGCCGTCGGTAAAAATTTTAACGACGGTTCCCTGCTCATCAACGACCGTTTTTCAAAACCGACGTTGGCTCCAAGTCAACGACCGTTTTAAACAGACGGTAAATTAGCGAAACTAACATCAAAGTACTCGTATTCATTCATTTTCAAGTAAAATGGCCTAAAATGGCCTATATTAGCCTATATTTGGTTCTAACTTTCCTATATTGTGTATTTTCAATCAAAACAACTTACAATTATATTAAAGTAACTATATATATGATGTTTGAGGTGTTTATAACTTAAACTAGCATCAAACTACTCGTATTCATTCATTTTCAAGTAAAATGGCCTATATTTGCCTAGATTTGGTTCTAACTTTCCTACTTTGTGTATTTTCAATCAAAACAACTTATAAATACATTAAACTAACTATATATATGATGTTTGAGGTGTTTATAACTTAAACTAACATCAAAGTACTCGTATTCATTCATTTTCAAGTAAAATGGCCTAAAATAGCCTATATTAGCCTATATTTGGTTCTAACTTTCCTACTTTGTGTATTTTCAATCAAAACAACTTATAAATACATTAAACTAACTATATATATGATGTTTGAGGTGTTTATAACTTAAACTAGCATCAAACTACTCGTATTCATTCATTTTCAAGTAAAATGGCCTAAAATGGCCTATATTAGCCTATATTTGGTTCTAACTTTCCTACTTTGTGTATTTTCAATCAAAACAACTTATAAATACATTAAACTAACTATATATATGATGTTTGAGGTGTTTATAACTTAAACTAGCATCAAACTACTCGTATTCATTCAATTTCAAGTAAAATGGCCTAAAATGGTCTATATTAGCCTACATTTGGTTCTAACTTTCCTACTTTGTGTATTTTCAATCAAAACAACTTATAAATACATTAAACTAACTATATATATGATGTTTGAGGTGTTTATAACTTAAACTAGCATCAAACTACTCGTATTTATTCATTTTCAAGTAAAATGGCCTAAAATGGCCTATATTTAATTCTAACTTAAACGAGCATCAAACTTTTCAATCATATTTGCCTATAAATATATGTTTAGAAGTATGTACCGAGATTTACTTTGCTTTCTTGTTTGCTGGAATTTCTCCTTTTCCAGGAACAGTCTTAAAATGAGTCTTCAAGAACAACTCGGGAGCAGTAGGGAGTACTCTTCCTCTACTCTTTGCCTGTAGACATTGTTGAACAAAGGCTTTATTTTTTACTCATACCGAAAATGTCATGTAAATTACACTAAGTAGTAGATATGAAACATATTTACCATCTTCCTAGCATGCTGTGCCGCCGAAATAGAACCCTGAAAGTGTGACGGCTCAATTGGATTAGACAGGGAGCCACCTCTTCGGTTCTTCTTCGCCTTTTCAGATTTTTCCCGAAATGTTGGCTCTTCACTTCTCTTCTTCATGTCTTCGTAGATCGTCTCCCCCAACCATTTTGGCCTTTCTTTGGCTTTCTTAACCACCCAGTATCGCAAGTCTCTCAGACGAGATGAAGCTTTTTTCTTGTAATCCTTCCTCACTAGGCCTTCTAACTCAGGAGCCCATTCGTAAATACCCTTTAGTCAAACATTAAACAAAGATATTAATAAAGTAATATAATCAATTTCATTTTTCATAATTTGATTCATACATACTGTGAAAATGTTCCACCAATGCGTCTTTGTTGCATTGTCGACCTCACTGTAATTGAACCAAGGTTGTCGAAAATGGCCCTGAAAAATGTCAGTGATGGACTCACTAACCTTGTTATCATCAAACCTGAATTGAAAACCAAACAAACACGTGAATTGTGAATATCATTGCATACAAATATCATGAAGCATATAGTAGCTTACGAACTTACCACAATCCAGTAGGGCTTAAAATCTTTCTTGGTGCACGGTTCGAACCTTCACCTTCCTCCGTATGAGTGTTCGGAGTCTCCGGTACGTGGTTACCAATGTCACGTGCCTGTGAATCATCTCCCTGTGTCTCTGACATAGGGTTTTGGCTTCCTTCTACTTCTGGTGACTGAAAAAGCTCCCTCGGAATCAAAGTCCCACGACCTTGGCTTCCACCTAAGCCACCTCGACCTCCGCGGCCCTTAGGATTAGACATGATTACCTAAAATGCAAGAAATTAGAAACGCGCAAGATTAAACAAAACAATTGAAATAAATTCTTGTTACATTAAAGTATGAATAATCCAAGAATAAAAAAACTGATTTCTTCAATATTAACAAATTACAACTTTATTTGCACCAAAAAACAAATCACATATATTGGGAAGAAAACAAAAAGAGCTATAATAATGGGAAAACATATGGCTTATATTAACAAAACACAACTTAGACCTTGTAGTAGTTTGCAAAAAATAAGGACATCATAATTAGTAAAAATCTCCCAAGTAAGAGATTTATTGGTTAAGGCCGTTAGAGACAAATTCGTTGAACTTTGCAAGCCACACCCCGCACTCCCCCACCCCCGCACTCCCCCACTCACCGACCCCCCCCTCCCTCCCCCCGCACTCCCCCCGCACTCCCACCCACCCCGCACTCCCCCCTCACCGACCCCCTGCCCTCCCCCCTGCACTCCCACCCACCCCCGCACTCCCCCTCACCGACCCCCCTCCTCCCCCGCACTCCCCCCACCCCGCACTCCCCCCTCACCGACCCCCTTGCCCTCCCCAATTAGGAAACAATCCATATTTTCACCATTCATTCAATAAAAACCATTGAACAAAAGCATCACAACTTCAACATGTATCAAACAAATTTCACACACCCAATTTAGAAGAAACATAAAGCAAATGTGGGCATACAATCAACTAACCCAAAAACAGAAAGTTAACAATTTTACTGAATTTTGCACTACAAATCAAGCAATGAACCCAGTCACCCACCCTTAGAGAAAACCAAAACACAATTCACATAAGCATTTCTTCAAACAGATAAGAAGCACAAACAAGAACACTTCTTTTGCAACGGTTTTACAATATGAGCATAGAATTATCTGACCAACAATCATATTTTAACCAAAAATTAATGTAACAAACGAAACAGAATAACTGACATTGCAATTTTAAAGGCAAAGATAAAAGTGAGAGGGAATTTTACCAAGTTCAAAGGTAGTGTAGAGGAGAGCTGAAGCCTGAAAATTGGATAAGGGAGGAGAAAGATTTTCCGGCGGCTTACGGTGGTTTTGGCCACCTATATCCCAAAAACCCAATTTTTAGGGTTTGGTTTGATGAGTTAAAAAAAATTAAAAAAAAAACAAGAAAATGAAGCAGTACTAACCGGCGGCAACGACAGATGGAGGTGGTGTTGCCGGTGGAAACGTCAGGTGGCGGTGGTGTCGCCGGCGACAACGGCAGGTGGAGGTGGTGTCGCGTTCGTCGGCTTCTTCAATTCGCCTCCTAACTTCTCTCTCATAAATCGTTGAAATAAACCCGACTGAAAGAGACAATTTCATTTTAACCCCCCCTCGACATCAGCGACGACTTAAGACCGTCGCCTAAGGTAAAAAAAATTTCAGATTTACATTAACCTCAACAACGACGGCTCAAGACCGTCGCTGATAATCACCGACGGTTAAACCGTCGTTCTATACATTATAAACAGTGGGTGACCACCGACTGCTTTAAGCCGTCGCAATATTTTACATCACCGACCGTTTTATTGACCGTCGCTGTGAAGCGGTCGTTATTTTAGCTTTTTCTTGTAGTGTCACCGCCCTACGACGACCCGGCTCCCGCCCCGACCCTCCCTACCTTCCGACGACCAACCACACCTGCACCCCTCCGACGGCCACCCTCGGCCCCTCCCCACCCCTCCCCCCCCCGAAAACAACTTCGCACCCCTCCAACAACCAACCTCCATTTCCGACCCCTCCCCCACCCCGAAACCACACGCACCCCTCCGACGACCACCCCGGCCCCTCCCCCCCCTCCCCCACCCCGAAACAACTCCGCACCCTCCCCGAACCGTTTCTCTATCTTCCTCCTCCCCCATCCCCTCGCCCACCCCGGCCCCTCCCCCCATCCTACGAAACCACCGAAACCACTCCCATCCCCTCCCCACCCGAAACCACTCCACACCCCCACCGCGAAACGTCGAAATCGGCGAGAGCGAAGAGAGGACATCGAAGTAGCGAACGACGACGGATTGAGGGAGAGAGAGGGTGTGGAGTGGTTGTTTTCGGGTGAAGGAGTTGGGTTTTGTGTGGTTTCGGGTGGGGTGGGGCTATTTTAGGTGGTGGCGGGGTGGTTTTAGGTTGTGGAGTAGTGGTGGGGTTACTTTGGGTGGTGGTGGCGAGTGGCAAAGTGGTGGTGGTTGGGGTAAGGGGTGGGGGTTTCGGTTGGTTGGGGGGGGGAGGAGAGAGAATTTTTGGGTTTTTTTTAAAAAAGTTTACCTGTTTTACAGGTTACAAGTCAACTTGACCTACTGGAGGAATTTTGGCCTAAAGTTTGTATTATTAAAAAATAATCAGAAGTTTGTATTATTGCGAGAGAACGGGCCAAAGTTTGTATTATTCCAGTTAAAAAATCCTTTTTTTTTCCAAACATGTACTAGTAAAAGTTCATTGAAGTATTACCCGTATGGCTGTATCTTTGGGCCGTAGATCACGAACTCTTACTTCTGGAATCTGGACTAATAATCATGAGCCCTAAAGGCAGAATAAGCCCTCCCCCACCCCAGGGGTGTGCAAAAAGATCCGATCCGAATGATCCGATCCGAAATTTCGGATATCCGATTCGGTTTTTGGTTTTCGGATATTTCGGATCGGATATCCGGAAAAAATATCGGGTTTTCGGATCGGATACAGATCGGCCTTTTTTGCATTTCGGATATCTGAAAACCCGATTTAAATTTTTTCCCAAAATAAAATATGCAAATGGCAAATGTTTAATGGGCTTGCACGCTGCTACTGCCTAAGGCCTAAGTGCCTACTGCACAGTTTTCAGAAATGAAACCCTAAAACATTTAATGAATTCACAGTGCCTAAAACATTTGACTATTTGAGAAATGAATTCTTAGTCTCACAGTTCACGACTTCACGCCTTTCTCTCTCTTCATATTTTTCTTTGACTTAAGCTTGAGAAATTCTTCAATTTTGAAACATATGAAGCTTAGATTTGACTTTAAATTTTGGGAGTTTTTGATGTTTATTTCTCTATGTTATTATCGGCTATGGTGATATACTGATATTTATTCTTTGGAGTCTTCTGCTGTTGACTTGTTGCTGGATTTGTGATGAAGACCCTTCTTTAATCTTTGCATTTTTTATTTTGGTGGTTTAGTGGCAAACTGCCATTTAGGCATTTAGTGGCAGTAGCTTTTTTGATGTTTATGCCTTATGGGCTCTTAGTGGCCTAGTCTGCCACGACACATGAGTAAAAAAACAAAGCAAGTTTTATGGACTTGCAATTTGCAATGCCACGGCTCACCATATGTGAATAAAAGTCGGATCAACGTTTCGGATATTCGGTTCGGATATCGGATCCGATCCAAAATTTTCGGATCGGATTTTTGGCGATCCGAAGATTCGGATATCTAAAATTTCGTATCGGATCCGATATCCGAATATGCACACCTTCCCCTACCCACCCTCCCCAGCCCTCCCCCACCTGAAATTCTCCCTTTCTTTATCTTAAATTAACCAAAAAAATGTACAAACTACAGTTCTGAGTTCACACACTCCACCAAAATTCAAAGCTAAAATGGTGAAATTCAACATACTAAATCAATAAAACAGCAAAAGAAACCCCAAAATTCTTCACCAACCCACTAAAAAACAACTAATAACTATTCAAAACAACACAAATCCCAAATTTACATCACAAAACACTAAAAAAAATAAAGCACAAGAATTAATTCAAGAAGAGAAAATTGAATTACCCAACAAGGTAAGGATCAATGCACAAGAATGGTGTGGTGGTGGTGCGTCAGATAATGGCGTGGTGGTGGTGCGTCAATGTCGTGGCGGTGGTGGCGCTACGTGGTGGTGGTGGCGTTGCCCTAAATTAAACCCACTAAAAATCAATGCAGTGGAGGAGAGAAGAGAATAGAAGAAGCAATGCAGTGGAGGAGAGAAGAAAAGAAGCAATGGTGTGCAAGGCGGAGCTGTGGTGGTGCGCAAGGCGGAGCTAGGGTTTCGCGCAAGGAGAAGCAGTGGAGTTGCCTGATTTCGCTCGTGAAATTTTTCTAAGGGAGGGAAATTTGGGGTTACTACTGTGTATATATGCGGGCAATTAATTAGATCTAAAAAAAGGAAAGTAAAGGGTTGCGGTTAATGTGTCAATGTATGTCGACAAGCTAATTCACGATAACTATACTCTAGTTAAGTTAACTGTATTTGAGTTCAATTGCTTTTTAAACTAAAAGCATTTAATTGAATTGAAACAAGTTGTTATCGGATGAGATCAATGAGTAATAATATAAGTTGATAAGCTAATTGAAGATAACAGTAATCTATTTAAGTTAATTGTGTTTGAGAAAAATCAATCTGATTTGAAACAATGAAGAATCATGTTATTCAATGAGATCAACGTGTCAATGTAAGTCTATAAACTTGTTCAAAATGCAATACTCCATTCAAGATAATCGTTATTAAGATATATTAGCTTCGAAATTGAAAACATATAATTGAATTGTAACAAGTTGTTATTGAAAAAGATGAATGTATGAATGTAAGTCAACAAGTTTATTCAAGATAACAATACTTCATTTAAGTTAATCGTCATTAGGCTTTACTTCGTTTAACATAAATTACTTTATTGAAATAATTTGCTCTGTTTATATAATCGATCATGGTAACAATGAGTATTATATATTGATTACTACAATTATATGATCAATTGTAAGTTTATATAAATATTCCGATTTTTAAAAGAAGTATGGTCAACATATATATGTTCATAATAATAATAATAATAACAATGATGATGATAATAATAATAATAATAATAATAATAATAATAATAATAATAATAATAATAATAATAATAATAATAATAATAATAATAATAATAATAAGAGTTTTTTGCGAGGATATACCATGGTAATAGGGCATTTTGTGGGGATATACCTCACTATTTTTTTTTTTTTGGGGATATACCAACCTAAATTTAAGTTTTGTTAAAAGGTACCAAAAACACTATTTCCGGCGAGAAAGTCAAATTTTCGGCCTTTGACTTGCTCAATTACTCTTTGTATAGTGCGTGATATTCAATTGCTTCTATTACATTCATTTCCCTCCAACTTCCTCATTGTCACTTTTTCTCTCTCCTCACTTTCACTTTTTTCATTTTCTCTCTGCTGTAAAAATCAATTTTTACAGCAAAATTCGCTGCACTTTACCGGAATTACCTCGAAGAATTTCTTAAGGTTGGGATGCCCTTGCAATTTATGATTTTGGGCTGCCCTTTCTTGCTGAATTGAAGAGCGTTCTTTTTCAAGGTTTAAGGAAAGGAAAATGTTAAGGGATGTGGTTGGTTATTAAGGAGAGGGAAAAATTAAGGGAGCGAATTCTTAAAAAAATTGTTAAAAAAAATATTTCAACAGTATGCGCGTGGTTGAGGGGGTAAAACACAACATTTGTGGGTCACTCGCGAGTTCCTACCAAGTCAAAGGCCGAAAATTTGACTTTCTCGCCGGAAATAGTGTTCTTGGTACCTTTTAACAAAACTTAAATTTAGATTGGTATATCCCCACAAAAAAAATATAGTGAGGTATATCCCCACAAAATTCCCTATTACCCTGGTATATCCCCGCAAAAAACTCTAATAATAATAATAATAATAATAATAATAATAATAATAATAATAATAATAATAATAATAATAATAATAATAATAATGATAATAATAATAATAATGTTGATATATGCCTTGAATTATCTGGCGCTAGGATTAACCAAGTACGAGGGTCTTTTCGTATATGTTGTTTAGTATAGCGAGTTGTTTTAGTTTCGAGTTTCGAATTTTTGTGCTGATTATTATTTAATTATGCCATAATAATCAATACTAACAATAAGGGTCCCTAATAATAATAATAATAATAATAATAATAATAATAATAATAATAATAATAATAATAATAATAATAATAATAATAATAATAATAATAATAATAATAATAATAAGTAAACGAGTTGTAGAATTTCTGTTTTAAAAAAAAAACGAGTTGTAGAACCGGTTATTAGGCATTTTGGCTTGGGCCCTGGCCCAAACTATAACTCTTAAATGAAACCCTGCAACCCTCCCTTTAAATAGCCTCACAACCTGAAAAACTCTAGCACTTCATTAGTTCATTAAAAATTTAGAACCGGTTGCCTCCTTCTAGACTTTTCTCTCCCAATCTCTGAAACACTTTACCACTTCGTCCATTAAAAAATCTGCACTTTTTCTCTCTTATTCTCCCTTATCGATTCATTTCTTTACAAAATCGAAAAATTAATTATCAAAAAACGTTGCTGAAATTTGGTGAAGAATGAAGACGTGAGGAAGAATTACGAACTGAAGACGCGCACAAGATTTAGGAGACGAAGAGACTAATTAAGAGGGGAAGATTGAAGATTCAAAGATCGAAGAAGCAAACCCAGTGATATCAAACTTTTTCTGCGTTTAATTCCAGGTTGGTTTAATCTAGCAAGTTAGATATATATGTTTGTGTTTTTTTTAATTTTTTTTTTTGCTTGGATCTGTTTTTTAATTGATGTTTCTCATGAGAATTATTTGGATCTATTTAATGGTTAAATAATTTTACGCCTTTTTTCTATTTATTTTTTTTATGCATTTTTAATTTATAATTCCTATAGTTACTTTTTAAATTTATGTTTTTTTTTACATTTTTATCCGATTACAGTTTGATGCGAATTTATATGCTTTATTTTTGAATTAGATCTATATTTCTTTATATAATCTTGCCTTTTTTTTTCTATTTTACGAGTTTATTTTTTTCTGTTTATATGTTCTTGCTTTTTTTTTTACTGTTTATGTGAATTTATATTTTTTTTCTTAAGATCCACTGTAACTTTAAATCTATTAGTTCTATTAATATTATGATATTAATTCTGTTATGATTTCTCAGTTTATAAACTTAAAATCTAATTTATCAGTTTGATGCGAATTTATATGCTTCATTTTTTTTCTTTAGATCTATTAGTTCTATTAAATATTAATATTATGATATTTTATGAATTACGATTTATTTTTCAATAACAAGTTTAGAAATTAGAACTATGTAATTTATAATTATATGCACTTTTATGTTTTCTAAATGTGGTTTTTTGAGTTTTTCTGTTGTTTTATGTTTTTTCCAAGTGTTGTTTTTCATGATTTTTTTATTTAATTTTTTTAAGTATGACGGCTAGAAAGAATTAGGTGGTTAGGGTTTTATTTGGTGGGCTTACCTAAACCCTAAAGTCCAAAACCATGGCCCAAACCTAACCATGATCCGTTTACCCTGATGCTGACCCGTTTACCCAGACCCAGACCCATTGCAACACCCCGTATTTTTATACCTATTTAGTAATTATTTATATTATTTTAGTTTGTAAAAAAATAATGTAAAATATTATTTTATTAAATATATTTTACTTTCCACTTTTTTTTTTTGATAAGGAAAGAAAACTAGGAGGTGTCTACACAAGAGACACCCCCTAAAGCACCCCAAAGGGTGGTTACAATAAGCTTAAAGTACAGAAATAACGAAGAAAAAAGGAGCACTAAGGAACTCGAGTAAATGCTCCGCCGCGGCATCACACCATCTCCCCAGGCCCAAATCGACGTCGAACCCTTCACGGGGGGCAAGACAAACACCACCGAAAATGAATAAGTTCCCAAATCAGAAAATAAGAACTATCCAAATGCTACCAGGCGCCGGATCCACCGCTAACACCAGCCGACGACCACCACGAATAGAACTCCGGCGACAAAGACTAACTGAACTTGAGACCAGCCGAAATAGACGAAAAGGAAATCAACCCAACCTCCCCGAAAAGAAGCAGCCATCGAAACACCACCTAGCCTCAAACCAGAAACTGAAACAGGCGGCTGCCAACATCAATCATGGAAACGAAATCTGACCCATCGCGAACCGAAATCCCGGCGACGAGAACACTCACGATCCACCGCGAGCGAACTGAACCCACACCGCGAACAACCATTCCCAAATTGACTGAAATTAGAAATGGCGAAAGCTAATCAAGAGCTAGAAAACCTAAAGTCCGACTGAGGACAAGAGAAAATTGGACTAGAAGACAAAACTAAGCTATAACAATGGCTAGATCTAGGAGGAAAAGAAGAGGGATGAGGCTAGGGTTTCAATTTCTAAAGAAATTGATTTGGGGGCTAGGGATTTTAGGGTTTGCTATTGGGGGTTTTCTAGAGAGAAGTCAGAGCCTCTCTCTCTATAAATTCCCGGTATCCAGCTTCTTTTACTCATTTATGTTCTTGGTCTTACTTCCCACTTATTGACTTTACCTTAGAAGGGGTCAAAAGTTAATTCCTAGATTTCCTAGGTTTAAGTACCCAACTACCTATTATGTTAATATTATAAAGAGAGAGAAAAAAAAGAAAAGAAAGGAAAGTAAAAGAAAAGGAGGAGAGTGTGTGTTAGAGCAACCCCAATGGTTCTCTTAGCTTGGAGGACTTGCTAGCAATTAAAAAAATATGGAGCAACTAGCTGAACCATTGGAGTTGTTGGCTGAACTTTTCCTTGCTGAACAATTTCGCTTAACTAAGCTACTTCGCCCAAACAATTGATGTGGGACCATGCTGAATTTCTGGTGAGAGAACAAAGAGATGGAGTGAGATGCGTGATGTTTACGGTCCACTGCAATGGAAATGCTGAAACTGCTTGTAGTACACGCACAAAGAAATGATGAAAATGCTTTGTAAAACCCAAAAGTGGGATGGCCCACATGTTGTGCATTGAATTTCCATTCCAAAAGTTCAACGACTACCAATAGTATATTGCTATGGTTTTATTTTCCCAAATTTCATTATTTTTCCAAATTGCAATAGTTCAACGGATAGTTTCGTTAATTTTTTTTTTAATAAATTAAAACAGTAAATATTTTTTGTATATATAGTAGAAAAACTGAGTATAAATTTATCTCCACTTCTAAATTATTCTCTACAAAAAAACTATCTTACTTCATTTCATTAGAAAAGTTCCATATTCTATAATATGGACAATTCACAAGATTATTATGCTCAATACTACTCCTACTTAGAAAATTCTCCCAATTTAGATAATCAAAACACCCAAAATCCAACCCATAATGTTTCACCAAATCTCCAAACTTCTCCAATTCATCCAACTCTTCTACATTATAATAATCAACATCACTCATTTCCTCTTGACTCGCAAATTTATTACCACCCGGGTACTATCAGTCACCAAATATTATGCCGGGTAATCCTCCAATGAGGCCAAGTGATACGCTCAAGTTATACGATGTTTTTGCGTTATTTTGGGTGCACTTTGCTAAGGGTTTGATTGTAATTGTTAACATTCGTGTTTTATTTAGCCCTTAGTGGAAGTTCGGAGCTTTGCGAGATAATTTGTGTTAACGTCATGTATTCCGAGCTTTCAAGATGAAATGGATTTGAATGATGTTTGATTGAAGTTGTCTTTGGAGAGCTTGGGAGATTTGGCATCGGAGCATAATGGGCAATCATCGGAAGCTCTAAGCACCAAGCATGCGCGTAACTTCGACCACCTACATAGCTCACGTCAACCCAGCGAGCCAGCGTCATCACCAACCAAGCACAACGGCTACACACGCACGGCCCGAGCTCATCGAGCACCAAATTCATGTGCGGCGACCAATGCTCGACTCGCGCGCCCTCACCGCACGACTCGCGCATATCTAGTCAAGCACCTGCCGGGACAAGTGTCGAAGGCCCGAGCCGCGCGCTAGGCTCTCGCCCGACTCGCGGCCGCGAGCGAAGGAATGAAGCTTGGCGGCAAGACATGCCCGACTCGCGCGCAAGACATGCGCGACTCGCGCACTTCGAGCGAAGCTGAAGTTTTGGGCAGCAGCCAAGGCCCGGGTCGCGCGCAATAGATGCCCGACTCGCGCACTTCGACGCGGCTGCGATTCTTCGGCAATTCTCAGCTTTCCTTAGGTTTTATTAATGAGAAAAACGTTTTGTTTTGGGGGAGATCTGGAATTTCTGAACAAAAATTGAAGAGGAGAGCTGAAATGTAGATCTTGGAGTGGCAAGCTTGAGGGGAGAGCTCCTCTCCTCATCCTTCCTTCTTCATGATTCTCTTTTCATCTTTCCTTCTTCGTTCCTCTTTGTTCTTCATTTCCATTTCTTAGTTTTTGTTCTTCATTTCCTAGTTTTAGTTTTCATTTCTTAGTTTAGTTTTTAGGGATTTCAACTATGGGTTTGGTTTTTGCTATCGGATTGTAGCTTGACGTTCTTGGATCAATTAACATGAAGCTTCAACCGTTATTGTGAGATCTTTCCTCTCTTTCTCTTTTCCTTGATTATGGTTCAATTTCTATGCTTGTGTTTTATGATTGTTGCATAATTATGCTAGGAACGTTACTAGTTTGATTGTGTAATTAATCTAATGCTAGATTTAAGAATAGAATCGGATTGTTTTATTCTTTTATCGATTTGTAGCAAACTAGGGAGTAATTCAGATGCTGATCATCTTGGTTATTACTTAGGGAAATTGAATCAACTGTTGAATGTTTATCGCTTGTATGACATTAGCGAGTGTCCGTTGGTTCTCTCGTGTTTATTGCTGCTATTGGATTGAACTTAGACGCAGATCGGACTAGGTTATCCTTTAGTTAGGGTTTTATAGTCACGCTGATCGTGCTATTCAACTAAGAATAAGGAGAACACGAGATTAATTCTCGGCAATAGATAATTATGAAATTAATTAGAGTGGAGGTTCAAGGATCGATAATGAGTTGAAGTGAATGTTAATCGGATTCAAGATCTTCCTATAATTGATTTCTCATTTTGTTTATATGCTAGTTAGTTTTAGTTTGTTAGTAAATCAACTTGAAACCCCCCTTTGTTAATATTATTAGGTTTCTCGGCCCTTAGCTTAATCTAGGTTTCGAATCACGCCGAATACAAACTCGTCCCTGTTTCCCTGTGGATACGACCCCTACTTCCACTATACTACCTTAGTGTAGAAGAGAGTAGGAGAAATTTTATCTTTGGACCGGGCGCGGTGCACAACGACACACCCGCGTCCTGCCAAATTTTGGCGCCGTTGCCGGGGAAACGGTGTTACTTGTTTGTGTTTTGCGTGATTTTTGGATGGTATTGCTTGTGCTCTTTGTTTTTGGTTGGCCACTTATATGAAGAATTCCCTTTTTGTTTGAGTTTCTAGTTTTCATCTTCCATTGAGCTCTATGTATTTCACTTTCGTATTTTGGACAAGAAGCATGGAACTTGTTGCTTTAACTCTCTTGGGAATGGTTGATTGACTCATACTCTATATCTTGGTTATTGTCTAGCTTTAAATATTGATATTAATGGTCATGACTTGGATTAGCTAGGAGTACTACTAGTTGATGTTTGTTGTTGACTTAATGCTAGGTTTTGGGATATAATCTGATATTATATGCTCAACCATGATGTAGTAAGCTAGGCACTAACAATGCATTGCAAGAGTCCTTCTCAATCAATTTTGCAGGTGTTTGAAGTGGAGATTGACATGGAACCACCATTGTCACACATGGAGCACAACCCAATGATTAAGCTTAAGGTATTAAGTCGAGCTAACGACTTTAAACAACAGCGCTTCTCGGGAGGCAACCCGAGACCCCTTTTATTTTCTTTCTTTTCCTTTATTTTCTCATCAAATTTCCCCCACCACAACAAATTTTATTTCACCCACCGCCCACCCACTAAAACGAACCACAACACATCTTAATCCGCTTTGAGCCCAAGTCCACAAAAGAAAACCCGTTGGGAGGAGTTCAATAGCTAGGAGTTGGTAACACTAGAGGAGTGAGATTGTTGTATCTTTTCGATCTCTTGAGCTAGGTGTCAATCTCAAAAATTTAAAACGTTTGAATTTGCCATTTGTTTGAGTGATTTGAGGGAGAGGGTTGTGAGTTGATTTCGGAGATTTGAGATGGTGTTGTTAAGAAATTTGAGTTTGACGGATTGTTTGGTCATGAGTCTTGAGCATTCGATCTTCGATTTGCTCGATTTTCTATCCCCCCCCATTTTCATTTTCCTTTTTCTTCTCATTGTCGTCACATTGAGGACAATGTGTAGTTTAAGTAGGGGGGAGGGTTTTCTCATTCTCATGTATCTATGTTGTATTTATGTTGTATTTATTTCAATTTGAAAAAAAAAAAAAAAAAAAAAAAAAAAAATGAAAAAAAAAAAATTAAAAAAAAAAATGAATGATGAAATGAATCCCGCTGAGTTGAAAACCCGCAAGGGCGGGCGACTCGGGCAAAAATGGGGGCCGGATAGGTTGAAAACCCGAAAGGGCAACCTATGCAAAAAAAAAGTGGCTTATATTGAGCGGGTAAGATGGTGAGATGCAACCAAAAAGAAATGTGTGAAGCTAGGATGAAAACCCGAAAGGGCTCCTAGGCAAAATGAGAGATTAAGAGAGAATTTTGTACTTTGAAAACTCATTTGCCGGAGATGGTGTCATAAGGTGGAAAGCGTTTTCGGGTTGGTTTGGTTATTTCATCCTTGATTTTGTGAAGTTTTGTTTTGGCTTTCACATTCTTTTGGTTGATTGTTTGTTTTTGGGAGTAAGCATGGAATTTTTCCCTTTTTGTCTTCATTCCATGGCTTGCTATTGTAAATTAGTTGTTGTAGTAGTAGTTTTAGTTTATCTTTTGAGGTTTGGGAGAGCCGATACTTTAGTGTGTCGTGAGTCGGCATTTTGATTCTTGTTGGTGTTGTTGGTTAAACTTGTTGGCGTTCTTGGTTATTATTGTTGTCGCGTCTTTGTATATTTCAGGTGAGCTTGAATCTAAGTGTGGGGGAATCATCATCCCTTACGTTTAGGTTTTGAGCGTATTTTATTAAGATGTGATGATGATGATGTAGTTGATGGGGAGTGTAGGTTGGTTTCGATAGCTTGAGCGATGATTTAATTGGTATTTCTCATTTTTGAGTTTACTCGAGGTCGAGTAAAGTTCAAGTGTGGGGGGTATTTGATACGCTCAAGTTATACGATGTTTTTGCGTTATTTTGGGTGCACTTTGCTAAGGGTTTGATTGTAATTGTTAACATTCGTGTTTTATTTAGCCCTTAGCGGAAGTTCGGAGCTTTGCGAGATAATTTGTGTTAACGTCATGTATTCCGAGCTTTCAAGATGAAATGGATTTGAATGATGTTTGATTGAAGTTGTCTTTGGAGAGCTTGGGAGATTTGGCATCGGAGCATAATGGGCAATCATCGGAAGCTCTAAGCACCAAGCATGCGCGTAACTTCGACCACCTACATAGCTCACGTCAACCCAGCGAGCCAGCGTCATCACCAACCAAGCACAGCAGCTACACACGCACAGCCCGAGCTCATCGAGCACCAAATTCATGTGCAGCGACCAATGCTCGACTCGCGCGCCCTCACTGCACGACTCGCGCATATCTAGTCGAAGCACTGGCCGGGTGTCGAAGGCCCGAGCCGCGCGCTAGGCTCGCCCGACTCGCGCGGCCGCGAGCGAAGGAATGAAGCTTGGCAGCAAGACATGCCCGACTCGCGCGCAAGACATGCGCGACTCGCGCACTTCGAGCGAAGCTGAAGTTTTGGGCAGCAGCCAAGGCCCGGGTCGCGCGCAATAGATGCCCGACTCGCGCACTTCGACGCGGCTGCGATTCTTCGGCAATTCTCAGCTTTCCTTAGGTTTTATTAATGAGAAAAACGTTTTGTTTTGGGGGAGATCTGGAATTTCTGAACAAAAATTGAAGAGGAGAGCTGAAATGTAGATCTTGGAGTGGCAAGCTTGAGGGGAGAGCTCCTCTCCTCATCCTTCCTTCTTCATGATTCTCTTTTCATCTTTCCTTCTTCGTTCCTCTTTGTTCTTCATTTCCATTTCTTAGTTTTTGTTCTTCATTTCCTAGTTTTAGTTTTCATTTCTTAGTTTAGTTTTTAGGGATTTCAACTATGGGTTTGGTTTTTGCTATCGGATTGTAGCTTGACTGTTCTTGGATCAATTAACATGAAGCTTCAACCGTTATTGTGAGATCTTTCCTCTCTTTCTCTTTTCCTTGATTATGGTTCAATTTCTATGCTTGTGTTTTATGATTGTTGCATAATTATGCTAGGAACGTTACTAGTTTGATTGTGTAATTAATCTAATGCTAGATTTAAGAATAGAATCGGATTGTTTTATTCTTTTATCGATTTGTAGCAAACTAGGGAGTAATTCGATGCCTGATCATCTTGGTTATTACTTAGGGAAATTGAATCAACCGTTGAATGTTTATCGCTTGTATGACATTAGCGGTGTCCGTTGGTTCTCTCGTGTTTATTGCTTGCTATTGGATTGAACTTAGACGCAGATCGGACTAGGTTATCCTTTAGTTAGGGTTTTATAGTCACGCTGATCGTGCTATTCAACTAAGAATAAGGAGAACACGAGATTAATTCTCGGCAATAGATAATTATGAAATTAATTAGAGTGGAGGTTCAAGGATCGATAATGAGTTGAAGTGAATGTTAATCAGATTCAAGATCTTCCTATAATTGATTTCTCATTTTGTTTATATGCTAGTTAGTTTTAGTTTGTTAGTAAATCAACTTGAAACCCCCCTTTGTTAATATTATTAGGTTTCTCGGCCCTTAGCTTAATCTAGGTTTCGAATCACGCCGAATACAAACTCGTCCCTGTTTCCCTGTGGATACGACCCCTACTTCCACTATACTACCTTAGTGTAGAAGAGAGTAGGAGAAATTTTATCTTTGGACCGGGCGCGGTGCACAACGACACACCCGCGTCCTGCCACCAAGCTACTACTCTCGTGCTCCGTATCCTCATGAACCATATACAGTTCATGATAATTCAAGAAGGGAAAACTTTGGAGGTAGTAGCATGCATCAAGATTCCGAAACTCCATGTTCGGGTAGCCATCCGGTATAGACAAATGCATCATCAACTCAAAGCAGATCTTGTTAAGCACATTTGGACACGTTTTGGAAGCCAAGATGAGAATTAATGTGTTGTTTTTTAAATTCCTAATTATTATTGTTTAAATTCCTAATTATGCTATGTTGTTCTTTTCCTTCACAATTTTTTATGGCTTTGTAATTCAAGCATATTTTCAGATTTTTAATTAATTTTATATCGACTTTTTTTTTATTTGCGTACAATTTTTTTTTCAACTTGTGTTTTTATTTAATATTTTGTAAATTATATATGTACTAAAAATCTATCTACAATTTAGTTCCAATTAATAATAAGTGAGTATTGTGTAAAAAATAAAATACAAAAGATGAATGACAAGTGGGACCTACTCAAGCAACAAGTATATTGGCTAAACCATTGGGGGTGTTTTGGCTTAAAGTAGAGCTTAGCTAGAAAAATCTAGGTGGCACTTTAAGCCAAATTCCATTTTGCTTACCATTGGTTCCTAGTTTCTAGTTTCCAAACCAAAACCCACGACACTTTTTCCTCTATACTCTACCTTCCTTTTCTTTTTCTTCAATCTTCAACTCCTTGTTTCAATTACCATTAAAGCTACCAAATTCTTTATCAACCATCGTTCTTCTTCAACAATTTTCGATTTTGTGGATTTTCTTTTTCGAAGGAATATTGTGTTTTTGGCTTTGCGAATTTCGGGTCGGAAAAGTCTGGTCGAAGAAAACAAAATCGGGTCCTTTCTGAGTAATATTACTCTATTAATTCACCTTAATCAAGTAAGTTATAATCCTAAGTCTGATTCGTATTTGATTGATTATTCGAATTTGGGGATTTTGTTATATTAGGGTTCTTGAGTAAATTAAATTGGGGGAAAAGTTTGTTATACGAAATTTGTATAATTGGTTCATGTTTGAGGTTTAGTATGATTAAGCTAGCATATTTTTCAGATTTAATTTGTGATAGCATTAGTTTCGAAACTTATTATTTAATTCTTGTTATATTGGATTGTTTGGTTGTGGGCTAGTGTGAATTATTATCACAACTCCTTAATCACTGTCATTTTTGCTATTCCACATAAATCCATGAGATTAGTTACTCCACCCACTTCAATTCAACACGTTTTGTTTGACACAATCATTATCATAATCCCATTCATAATCTCATAAAACTATGTTCAATTATTTCATATACTTGTACATAACAATATTACAGTGAGATTGCCAACTTACAAGTTTAATAACTATATCACGTCAAAAGATTAGAATTTGTAGTAGTTGTTGTTGTATATACAGTTGTTAGTAATATAATGTAAGATGGAGAAAAAGGTTTTTCATGTAGTTAGTAGTATTTATAGTTTGACTTTTATTGACCAAGTTTGACCGGTTTGACTTTTGTTGACCAGTTTTGACTTATGTTGACTTTGTTGTATTCTTTTTGGGTTAAATTTAAGTGAGTTGTTTTTTTAAAGGTAGTCAAGGCTCATTAACTAGGTTATGTCTTTTATGTGTAAATTATGTAAAGTATAGTCAAGTGACTTATACTATATTATATTATATTATAGATCGCGGGTTCGTAGAAGAACCTTTTTGACTTGTGATTGAGATTGGTTGACTGTGGTTTGCTAATAAGGTAAGATTTCATACTAAGCTTGTACAAATTATTTCAGAAAGTATTTCATACTGATTTGTGATTTATATTGAGTTTGAAATCGTTTTTACGATGCTATTTATGGAGCTTTTAATTGTTTTGACGATATTTATATCAAAATAATTATTTATGGGATTATTTAAGAGAATTATATTAAAAGGAGGAAGTTCCTCGTAAGACAAGTTTTAGATTATTAAAAGGAGGAAGTTCCTCATTGTTACTACGTTTATTAAGTTTGTATAAAATGTGGGGTTGTCGGTAAGCGGTATTCCCCGAGTATGGAAAGTAGGTTGAGTTAACGGTGTCTCAACAATCTATTTAGTAGTTGGGAGTATGTTGATCAATACTCTTGCCAATTGTCTTCCTTCTCGGTTCGTTATCGAGTTAGGGGTATGCATACTGGGAGCTTTGGTGTTTACCTTATCTAGTGAGCCTAGCTAACTCATTGGATCTTAATATTTCCTACTCACAGGTTTCAAAACGGTTATACTTTTAAGGTATTTGTATAATTATTTAGAAAGAAAGAAAGGTTGAAAGTTGAGATATGTTGGAAAGTGATTTTATTTTATTTATTTATCCTGTACAGCTTTTAAATGAATTTGTAAGATATTCTTATATATCTTACCTGCACATTGAATACTTTTGTTTTATTACAGTATTAAATCTTGCTCAGCCTTTGGCTGATATTACAGTGTTTGATGTGCATGGACTTGAAGATAGTTAGTTTTCGGTTGGGTTAAAGAGTGCGTTGGATCTCTTTTGATTTAATTAGGACTTTAATAAGACTTCCGCTGTTATTTATATGTTTTA
The DNA here is from genome assembly GCA_947648045.1 of Beta corolliflora. NCBI lineage: Eukaryota > Viridiplantae > Streptophyta > Magnoliopsida > Caryophyllales > Amaranthaceae > Beta > Beta corolliflora. The sequence continues at coordinate 95,422 of CANSZD010003929.1, read as the reverse complement.
GAACTTATATTGGTTTGTAATAATTATTTATGTTCTATTTAGGTGGTCTGTAATAATTAGTTAAAACTTATTGTTTATTATTTCTAGTTAGAACCATTAGTCTTGCGGTTATTATTATTAATTATCGCGGCGTAGCACCTTTGGATTTTCGAGTTTATTTATTATAAGATGTTTTTTTTGAAGTATTGGAAATTCAGGGTTGTTACACCCATGGACCCTGACCCATGGACCCTGGCCCATGCCCAATGGCCCGCCTAACCCATGCCCAGTGGCCCACCTGACCTAGGTTGCCCAGAGCTCTACCTCGTGGTCTGTGGAGCAGTAAAGGTTTTACTATAGTTTTTGGTAAAAAAATTTCCTTAAAATTATAGTTGGTAATCTTGGTTTTAAATTGTTAGTGAATTGTTAATTGTATGAATTGTTAGCAAATGTTTTATTTCGCCGTCATTTGCTAATTAAATATAGAATCTGTGAATTGATAGTTACTCAGTGTTATTTTTGTGATTTTGACTTTCTGAATTGTAACTGAAGTATTTTTTTTCATGAGTATAAATGTGGTGTTGTGGATTTATGAAGTGAGTAGTTGAGGTTGTTTTTAGTGTTCTAATGTTGAATTAGAAATTTACAATGGATGTAAGGGTTAGAAAATAATAGTTGAATAGAAATTCATGATGTTTACTTGTATTTTCATTCAATTGGTGAATTTTCAAAATTTGTTCTATTTAATTTTTTTATTTTATTTCATCCAAAATTTAGTTTTAATTTTATGCTTTGTTTGTTGTGCAGCATGGCCGGCAACTTGTCACGTGTCTTTCGGGCAAAAGCGAGTACCATTGCGACCTTGGGTAATATGATTAACAAATTCTTTGATTTTAATAGAATAGACATTGGGGATTACTAAATTCTTTAATTAATAGAAACATGAAAAACAATTGGGCACCTCTCGCAGAGAATTATACCACTTGACGAAATGTTGTGTTGTTGCTTTTGTTCGATCTTTTGCACATTTGATAATAAGGAAGACCTCATTGGTTTCCGTGTATACCCTTTCCCTTTCCTTTTTGAAAGTTGCATCAGTTCATTAGATCAAATTGTTAATTGCAGCTTATTTCCAAATAAATTAAAACTTTTTGTTGCTTGGTTATATTTTGCGTAATGACATTACTCCAACTAATCTCTTAAGTGAAAAACTTGTAAATATTACGTACTACAATGTATGTTTAGAGGAATATTACGTTATACAATTAAACATAACGCCAGCATTTAAACTTATTACGTTCCTTTTCTTGCTTGACTACTTGTTCAAAGGTTAACTTCTAAAAAGACCTGCTTTTTCCACTGGCATTAGACTAATATTATGACTCCAACAGGCTACAGATCTAAATTCTCTTTTGCGAGACAATTTCTGACACGGACGACAGCTGTGACTCCATTCATCAATAGGGCTGATAAGAAGTTGTTTGGGAATTGTGATGCATCAGGAGACCAGGGACTATCAGGAGGGGCCGCGTCTTGGATTTTGCGGGACAAGGAGTGTGACTTGATTGAGAAGGGATGCAAGTGGTTTTCGGGTCCCCAATACGCGAGCAATACACATTATTTGGAACTCTTGGGGCTCGAGACACTTTTAAGATCTATTCCGCCGGAATACAAAGGTTTTACAATTGAGTTTTATTGTGATAATATTGATGCTATTTTGTTAATTGAATTTGTTAAGGTATTTGTTGACAAGGAGTCTCCTTTGACTGCAATCTATGCACAAATTTGGAAAAACTACAGTCCAATTCAAAATCAATTGAATTTTGACATGGTCAAGGTTGCCTATGACATTTGCATACTCATGCAAGATTTCCACCGCAGTTCACAGATTTTGAAGGTGGCGCGTGAAGACAATAGCGCTATTGATGGACTTGCTCGGTATGCTCGAGGTTTTGTCATTGACAAAGAAACTGTCATTAGTCAACCTATCAGGAGTGGAGTAGTCGTATGAGAACTGATTTGTAATAACATTACTATTTTTTAATATTTTATCTAATTTGAGGACTGATTTGTAATATAACATTACTGTTTTTTTAATATTCGGTTTTTTCACAAGCGTACCCAGGGTTTCTCCAATATTCACGTGATGCCCTTAGTGTTTTGCTAAACAGACCCACTCTTTATATATTACTTCTTAGAAAATAGCTCAATGTAATTTTCGTGATTCACTTAGTAAGTGAACGAAGTATTATATAGTGGTTGTGATGAATGTATAAGTGTAAATTTATAAAGGAAATTTTATATCAATATTTATGGTGATGCTACTTTATCCCAAAATATGTATATATCTCTTAAAATTTCATTACTATATATCCGTTACTACATGGTAATATATTGTATTAAGTGGTAGTGAAAAATCTATGAAAAAACACGTGGATGATGAAGTTTCAATATCATAGATATTTTGAGATTACAAAATAATTACTTTAAAATTGATTACAATTGTCATCATTTATTACCACCTACCAAACGGAACCCTACAAATTGTGGTTATAAAGTTGTTAAATTGAATCATTTGACCGTTAATACCCTCAAATATTAAATATTTTCATACATAATACTGTATAAATGATTATATTTTATGCTACTACCTACTAATAAGACACAACATCATTAAAAAATTTAGAGATTTCACTTAGTAAAAAACTATACTAAAAGTGTAAATTGGTGTTTGGTAATTTGGTGAAATATTTTAGGTAGCTTTTGATGATTAAGCTGGCGTTCTAGATAAAACCTAGAAAAATATAGATTTTACTAGCTAGTCGACAGAGACTTAGTAGTAGCTTTCAATCATAAACGGTAATCCAATTTTTGTTTTTGTAACAAAATCTATATTGATAACTTTTCTCTTACAACAAATAACTAATACAATAATAAATAACTACTGCATTATAATAGTTAACATTTTAACAATTACCACATCAATTACTTTTACTTAACAAGTCAATATCTTAGATAATTTAGGAAGTAGCTTAGCTTACCACTACTACTAAAGATAGTAATATAAGGAACTTGTGGACCCATGGATCTGCATGGAATTCACGTGGACGAAAATCTTGCTAGTTTTTTTGAAACTCATATTAGAGAAACTAGTGAATTATCACGATTCACGTATAAAATATGGAGCTGAGTCAATGCACCTGGTCAAGTTACAAAGACATCCCCACAAACTCACAGCCTCCCTCCCTGTGTAGTAACTCTCAGATTTGGATATTTTCAATTATTGCACTAGTTAGAAGTCCATTTCTATACGTCTTTACTAAACAACCAAAATCATATTAATACACTTCCTCTGTTTCTTTTTAAGTGCAGCTCTTTAACTTTTGCACTATTTACACACCTCACTTTGAACGTATTTTTTTTCTAATATATAAAAACAAAATGATTTTATAAAATATTGTTGGATTTGTTTCAAAGGATATTTTCAACTTTTAATAACTTTTATAAATACATAATTAGAGAAATTAATGGTCAAAGTTGTGTGTTAGCAAAAGTGAAAGTCAAACTGTTGCACTTATTTAAAAACGGATGTTAGTATTTGTTATAGTTTTTTTACTGTTTTTTTTTCAAAATAGAATATTAAGATAAGGAAGATAGTTTTCAATTTTTGTTGTTAACTTTCTGGAAAAACATGATTAGTTTGAGTATGAGTTATGACTAATATAAAATTCGTTACTTTTTTTTACAGGTAAGAAGAAATCATTTGGGCTACCATCGCACAGGGCCCCCACCCAGAGGCCTATTACAACCATACACCCTAACCCCCGACCCTCCCTTAATAATCCCAAGTAAATGCTTGGGGTACCGCTAGGAATTAAACCCTATTTTTCTCTAGAGGAGATGGAAAAGCTCACCACTTGAGCCAACTTAACCTATACTTCCTTCGTTCTTTTAAGATTTTTCTACTTGTATTTTATACGCAGTCTCCAATGCACTAATTTGACCATTCATATCTTTTATTGTATAATAGTAAAAATTATGAAAAATCAAAATTATAAAAATATACATTATCAGGAATCCAACAAATTCTCTCACGATAATATTTTTCACATGTATTAATTACCACATGGCACATAGGGTCAAAGTTTCTAAACTTTAATCACTTGAATAATGGATGATTTTTTTTTTAAAAAACGGAGGAAGTATATACCATCGTCCATCGGACTTTAAACATATAACGATACATAATTGGAAACTAACCATGATCAATAATACTGTCCTTAAACTTTAAAGTACTCATCTGTTGCTAGTATTGGATTTGCATTTTCTTGGGGAAGAAAAAGTTTGGCTCTTGTGTTTGGATCCATCATCCACGTACTTGAGTTATGAAATAACTCTACTGTATAGAGTTTTAATAATCTTTCCACATCAGTCAAGTATAAATAAGGAAATTTTTCTCAAAGAAAAAGTGTACATAAGGAAAAGACAAAAAGCAGCCAATTCTCTTTCTCCTTCCTCGCCTATGCAGCGTCTCCTTAACCACTCATCCACCTCATGTCGTCACAAGTCACAACCACCACCACTCCACCAGCATAATTTGTCTTAAATTGATGGATTCTATCAGTTTTTTTCTCTCCATATTATGAAGATTTATTGGTTGATTTCCTGGTCTCTAACAAAAAAATAAAATAAAGTTTTTAATTATTGTTAAAACTAATTTTTATGATTTTCGTTTACAATACATAATATTAATTGTTGTAGTTGTTTCCAAAACAAGAAGATTGTAGTTTCTTGATTTTAAATTACATCATATTCACTCTTGACACTAATTAAAATCCACTTTTAACCCTCTTGTATTATTTAAAAAGTAAAAATATTGTAATATAGGATCTTGTTAATTTCGACTAAAAATGTATTAAAAATATCAATTTAATGCACATTATTAGTATGAATAGTAAATATGAAACTGAAATTCGTTACCATTACCTTGTCTTAGTATTTTTTTTGGCAACTTCTCTTAGACTCTTAGCATTACCACCTAGCTAGCATATGTGCATGTCGTTGATGTTTGCTTCATGAGCTAGTTCTATACTTCTATAATGAATTAGATATCTCACAATTTAAAAATCACACTCTATGATTCAAAAACTCCACAATAATAAGGTTGACTTTATTTTAAGGTGAATATAATAAAGGTTAAAAACTTAAGTTATTCATAACACACTCTAGTCTCTATACAATGGTTGATGTTTATTAACTATCTCGGTTACTGAGGCTTTGTCTATTACAATTTTTAAATTATACTCTCTTCGTTCTTTTAATTCACTCATTTCACATTATATGAGAACTAAGAAGAAAGTCCAAAAGTGAGAGAAACTAAAAAGGTGGAAATAGAAATTTTAAGACGAGGTTATTATATTGAAAAGTAGATCACATGAATGGAAAAAGAGGAGAATAAACTAGATGAGACATGTTACCAAAATAAATTAAAAATAATAATGTGTAAAAACAAAATATATGGATAAAAAAATGTGTTAATTACAAAGAAAAGGAGAGAATTTTTTTTTACGAGCCAAGTACTTTATAAATGTAAGACATACGACAAACTTATTTTTATCGGGCCCCCCTCTCTCTCTCTCTTTTTCCCTCTCAAACCCTAGCCTCCCCTACCCCTTCTTCATCAGTTAGGGACTGCTATGGATGATTTCATCCATGGTAAGCCCCTTTTCTCCTTTTATTTCATGTTTTTAGTCCATTTTTCTTATTTTGATGAATAAATTAGTCTCTCTTTATGAGATTTTTTCAAACCCTATTATGGGGATTTTAGTCTCTGTTGTGGAGATGTCCTTCTCCCCTATGGGAGTTGTGAGTATGGTTTTTCTGTTTTTAGGTATGAGAAATTGTTCTCATTGGTTGAAGTTTGAGACTCAACATGAAGGTATTGGAATTTCGGATGCTGTCAACATGGCTCGATTAGGAATACTCTTCCCAAACTATGTCAGAATGATAGACTTCCTCATTAATAGCTGCTTGATTCAAGCAAATCTGAGGGGTTCTTGTTGTATTCTTCGATCCGGTTCATTGTAGTTTTTTCGAAGACGAATTTGATTTAACCTTGTTTGATTGTATCTTGTTTTTCTTTAATACTTATTGTAGATGCCGTTTGACCTTTAATTAATGATATTTCTCTTTTAAAAAAAATTGTAAGACATGCGACATATCATTGTACGTTTCGTTTGGTTTGCTCCTCCTTTTTTGGGCTAAGCGGACACGTCAGGGTCCATAAGATAACATATGCACACTGCCCAGCCAGCTAAATTAGCTACATACTCAATAATGCCTCAATCACCTCATCCTCCATTATATTATTCTCTGTTGCATGATTAAGAAATAAGTCATTATTCGATTGTTATGATTAAAAATGTACTGTATGAAATTTTGGAAAGCGAGAATTCAAAGGGGAGTCACTTCTTCAAGAGCCTTCAATAAGTTCTAAGAGCCTCCACCGAAACTCATACTTCTCAATACACCATACGAAACAAAAATTAAGGCTACAACAAGTAGCTAAGCTACCTGATTAATACTAACAAGATTACAATTAGACGTGACCTTTCTTCATATACTTCCTGCTTTTTTAGAAACAGCATTCTTTTTTAGATGAATGGATTAATATAATCAAATGTTGCATCTAAGAAAAAAAAAGTAGTGTGTATAATTAAATTTAGATAAAAAAAAAGTGAAATGATATAGAATAATTTTTAACCTAATCAAATTTAAGGCATCTTGGCTGTTTATTATCAATAAAAAAAGTGAAATAATTTAGAATAGTTTTTATTTAAACTGAAAGTGTAAAAAGGGGGTAAAATAAAATTAGAAGCTCACCAAAAAAAAATTGATTGAAGGAAGAAATAAAAACAAAGTAAGGTGATTTGAACCGTGGTTCATAAATTTCTATCCAAATGCTTTAACTTCACATGTTTCGCCAACCAAACAACCTTTAATTTGTGATTCCTTTTGCAAATATTGATTTTACACTGTTTGAGATTGGAGGCTGTCTATGAAAATGGGCCCTAGCTGGGCCTATATGCTACTAAGATAATATATCTTAAAGGTATCAATAGTTTCTTAATTTTTCCGAATATATTCCTAATACAAATCTAATCATCTAATGCAATAGTATGATGTTTTAGTAATAACATCATTTTTCTTCTCGATAAGGAAAAAATAAGGGTAAGGCTTCGTTATGTCCACTTGGATTAATGTGTTATGGTATGAATATTTAAAAATATGATATGTTGTGGTCTATATTTTTTTGCTTGATCGAGTATGGTCTCATGGTCTAATGGACCTTTTTACCATATTTTTATAAGAAAAGTTCCTTATCATATGAGATTTCTTAAATTCGTCTCAATACATACCTTGTAAAATATAATTTTAGTGATAAATAACAAAAATAAAACGATTTTATGTACTCTAAATTTTTATGATCCAACTCCAACAAGTGGGTAAAATTTCCATTACTAATCTCTATTATATAAGCTAAGGGGGGAGCAATGACGTCCTCCTTGGAATTTACTAAAATGCCCATCCACAACATAGATATTACCCTTAATGAATTTAAATTTTCATATATATTAAATAATCTTTTCTTCTTCCTACTTGTCATATATATTGAACAAGTTAACAATGGAAATGAATTTGAAATTTCAATTAAATATTAAATTAAGGAGAATAATTTCTTCTTCTTGCATGTGTGAAAAACTATGATCAGAAATTAAATTTATAATATAACTTGATTGAAACAATCAGAAGAAAAAAAAATAATAACTTGAATTTCATATTAATAATTATACTGATAATATTCTAAAACCTAAATGTTGATTATTATTCGGTAAACTCTATTATATAAATCAAATTCTTCCACTTTATTAATATTCAACGATTGAACCTGATACACAAATTCTTCCACTTTATTTGAGCACAAGCTTTCCTCTACTTTATATTTCTTTCTCTCAATACTATATTTGAATAATGATGAACAAATAACTAAAAAACCAACGAAACATTGATTTAAGAAAAACATAAAAAAACTAAAAAAAATTACAAATGTCTGTTTGAATCAAAAATTTTGTAACACTGATGAATAACTAATTGAGAAAAGAAACGCTAATATTACTCGCACACATAGCGTGCAAAAAATGCTAGTAGGATTTAATGTAAGGTAAAATTCTACTCAATAAAAAACCATTATTATTTTTACTAGAAATTAATACATCAATCTACCATTAAATTATCCACTTGGCAGATAAAGTTTTTTCGGCCTAAATCATAATCTTAAATATCCAACTGGATCGGATTTTTATACACTCAAAAAGTAGTAGATCACATTGGAACTAAAAAACAAGACTGTGATACATTGATACCTTCCTAAACGTGGATGTCGTCAACAAACTCATGCAAACTCTATATACTTGGTGTACGAAATGCATGGACCATTTTCTTTACTGACTAGAAATCAAGATGACCCCACTATACTCTTACATTTTTTTGTCTTTTTAGGGCCTTCTTTGAGGACCCCATGGTAAGATGAAGGATCCTATCAGACCTCAACCTTCTACAGGTTAATCCGGTCAGCGAGTTTGACAGACGACTTTGAGAGTGGGAGGATGGTAAAGGAAAACCTCTCCGAAAGTGCTCTAGTGAGGATCGATCTTCCAACCTCAAGGTTAGCTTCCTTACGACTAGGCCAAGTTTAGCTTGAAACTATACTCTTACAATTGGGGCCCCACTTCCACGCCAACCCCGCGTACAGTACGAGTTTTATGGCCCTCTCTTCATCCTTATCATTCCTTCTTCTCACAAGATAAACAAACCACACCATTTTATCAAACCACTCAATTTTCCCACCTTCACAACATTATTAATTTTTTAATTACCCCCCTTTTCTTTTATTATAATAATAATTATCCTATCAAATCCAACATCATAAATCCATCACTTTTAATTTGTTTTATTTTCTTTTCATTCCATTATTGTTTTTCTTTTGAAAGAAGGGGAGAAAAGAAAGAGTTTTTTGCGTTTGAGAATGAACAGAAAAACGCCGGGAACGAGGACGAGAGTGGGTAAATACGAATTGGGTAAAACACTTGGTGAAGGAAATTTTGCTAAAGTTAAGTTAGCAAAAAATGTTGATACGGGTGAATTTGTTGCTGTTAAAATTTTTAACCGTGATAATGTTCTTCAACATAAGATGGTTGAGCAGGTTCTAATCTTTCTCTTTTTTTTTTGTAGTTTTTTTTAACTAATTAATTGAAATTTGGATGCACAAATTTGAGGGTTGTTGCAATAATTTTTGTTTCTTGTTGAACTTAAAGTTCGAGTGATTAATTAAATTATACTTGATTTTTGACATTTTTTTCTCCTAACTAATCAAAAGAAAAGTTTTTTTTTTTGGTAGTTGGGTTGGAGTACTTGAAATCAGCAGACATCAGTAACCAAGCTTGCTTGGGGGAGGTGGCGGGGAAATCACCTTGTCACTTTGAGGTCAAGATTCAAACCCTACTAGGCCACTACCTACTTGTGCTTGAGAGTTGGAATTCACTTATATCCTCCTACTCTCAAGTGTTGATCTGTATATCTGGGCTGACTGACCTAGTAGAGATGCTGGTCTAGTATGGTCCTTTTTCCTTATAGGGGAAAGTAGTATTAGTATAATTACATATTAATGAGCAGTACGAGGATTCTTTAAGGAAAAAAGATAAAATTTTGTTCCACCAACCGGGAATATTCAATCAGGAATTTTTTGGGTGATTGGAAGATTATTTTAACTTTTTTTTTAATTTGGAAATCATCGATTATTATTCGTTTTTAATAAATATGAAGTTGTTGATATTTTGGGTTGATGATGTTTTGATTTTTAATGCCATTTTTCTAATGTGGGCACGAACCATTTTTATCATTAGTGCCATTATTGTTGTTAATTTGTTATGACTTGTGAGCATTGTAAATATATTGACATTTAGTGTTGTGATTGATTCTCAGATAAAGCGGGAAATTGCAACAATGAAAGTGATCAAGCATCCTAATGTGGTAAAACTGCATGAGGTACACCAAATTGATGTCAATCAAGCATCCTCATAACTGGGTCTCAATACTTTGGAATTTCCTTTTGATTATGTATAGAGAGTGGCGAAGGGTAGTGTAGTAGACGAGACTCGATTGTAGTTTTGGGCCCGAGCGTCTAGGCGTAATTAAGCTAGCTGGCATCCACGAAACTTTTGAGTTATGAATACATGTTGCGTTGGTCTTTTGCTAGACCTAGGAGTTAGGCCCTAGCATTTTTACTTCAGAAATTATGAATTGAACTTACCCAAACTTGGGATATGCTCCTTTGTCCTTTGAAAGAAACGAGGTTCTAGTCTAATAAGTTCAGAAAAGGAATAATGATATCATATAAGGGCTAATGTAAGATCTAATAAGTTCCAATAAAATTAAGTTATGAGTACTAAGTTCAAATTAGTTGAATTAAGTTAAAGTATGAAACGGCAAGCGTGCTTAAAAGTTAAAACATGGCAGAAAGCTAAATTCTTCTGTGAAACACATAGTGGCTGCACTAATAAAAGGTAAAATCTATGATAAAACCGGTACTGCATTATTCTTTGTTGCATTTAACCATCTACCAGGAAGCAATTTGTTATTTGGTGCAACATGTCGTACGTACTGATTTAGATATAATGCTTGTGAGTTCTGATATACAGTAAATCACTTTATTCTAAATAGGTCATGGCAAGCAAAACAAAGATCTACATTGTCCTTGAACTAGTTGATGGAGGCGAGCTCTTTGACATTATAGTAAGTCCTTTATCATGAAAACTTCTTCCTTACTAGGCTATGTTATAATGTACTTATCTGGTACTTTCATGTTTTAATTATTTCTACCGTTCTATTTGAGCAGGAAAATATCTGATTGTTATCTCTTGAACAGGCAAAACAGGGCAGACTTAAGGAAAGTGAGGCCAGGAAGTACTTTCAGCAGCTCATTAATGCTGTGGATTACTGCCATAGCCGAGGCGTATACCATAGGGATCTTAAGGTTGGTTCTTCATTTCTTTGTAGAAAAGAATCTATCTTGATGCAGTTTAGTAATAACTTTTTCTTTCTTTTTTGTTTTGGTTGTTTCATCTGATTGTCTCTTAACCTTTTCTTTGGCATTTTGGTTATGAATTGTAGCCGGAGAATCTACTTTTGGACTCTTATGGTGTTCTAAAAGTTGCAGACTTTGGATTAAGTGCATTTTCACAACAAGTGCGGGTAATTGTTCTTGGCTTATTCATTCCATGCTTAATAGACTCTATATGGGTACAAAAGTTAAATTGTGTATTTAGTTCACTATAAATATATGATAGCTCACATTGAGTCACTGTAATTCTCCCAAATAAGGCTATTTTATTTCTCATGTTATCTATGCAGATCTTTGCGTATTAGTTGAATCATCAATGTCTCAAGTGTTGAGTAAAAGTTTTGCTCTTGTTCTCTGAGAGTAGTATTAGCTTAGCTTTCCACAGCCTCTCAGCACTCCTGGTTTTATTTATAAAAGAAGCTTAACGTTATTGACTAAGGTTCTGTTTGGTTGGATGAAAATCATTTTCAATTGTAAATTAGTTTTCCTTTCTTTGGTGGATGGAGGGAAGAGGATGGATAGGAGAGACAAAGAAGAAGTTAAACTTATGGAAGAAAATATGACATTTCATCCTTTGGGAAGGATAGTGTTTACGTTTTTACGAGAGCTTTTTGCCACCTTCACAAACCAAACAAAGAAAATGGGAAGACCACTTGTAACAGGAAATTTTCTTTTCTTTCAACCAGACACTTCTGATACTACTCACAATGTGCGTATATTTTAGAATATGTTTCCTTGGCTATTGAGATGGTTAGTTGGTTACAACTACAGTCTATAGGTATTGTTTGAGCTTAAATTATGCTGGTTCCTGAAAACTCCTAATGTTTGCTTTCTCATGTTATTCTAGCCTGTTTTATATCTACCCACATGTTAATAAAGGCTAACTTAAGAACTTCTGCAGGAAGATGGTCTACTTCACACTGCCTGTGGAACTCCTAATTATGTTGCTCCTGAGGTACACACTTGTGGTATTAAAGCTGTAATTAGTGATAAATGTTAATCTACATATGTCCTAATTAGCTTCTTGCATTTTCTATCAGGTTCTCACTGATAAAGGTTATGATGGTACGGCAGCCGATGTATGGTCCTGTGGGATCATTCTGTTTGTGCTTGTGGCTGGGTACTTGCCTTTTGATGACCTGAACCTCATGAATTTGTACAAAAAGGTGAGTCTCTAGGATCTTTATAAGAGAAGAGCAATGAACAACTAGTTCTCCACCATTATAGAGAGGAGAAATTTGCTGTGGGGTGGGCCTGCACCAAGCCGATTCACCAAAATGTCTCCTCCTTGCATGTCTGGTGAAGAACACTAGAACAGCCCTCTAGATAGCCTGTCCCTCTGCACTTCTATTGACAAAATTCGTTGCTTTTCTGCTGCAGATCCAAAATGGTACCTATGTATCTCCTTCTTGGCTTTCATCTGGTGCTAAGAAGTTGATTAAACGAATTCTTGATCCTAATCCACTTACTGTAAGTTTTCTTTGATCATTATTCTTGTGTCTCCTCTATCTTTGTCCCCCACATTTTGTAATTTTTGGACTTTTTGATGAGAATGGTACCTATTTGTAGAGAATCACAATCTCGGAAGTTTTGCAAGATGAATGGTTTAAAAAGATTATCATCCAGCGAGGTTTGCTGAGGAAGGGGATGTGAATCTTGATGATGTAGATGCTGCTTTTAACAACTCAGAGGTGAGCAATTATTCTTGGTTTTAATAAAAACTTTTTTTGGTTTTAATGATTCATCTTCAGAACTAAGTTTCAATAAGTTATTATAAGCTCAGGTAAATTCCAATAAGTTTGGATAAGTGGTAAGTTTAGTTCAACTAAATTCAGGTGAAGCTGAGCGCACCTTGAGTCATAATACTATTCTATCTTAGGTAACTGCTATTCCTAGTTTCAAACATCATGATATGGTAAGAGTGACCGTTATTCCTAGATAGATAGGAAGTATATCACAAGCATTGTGTTTCAGTGTTTGTAAAAGATGTACAGTAAGCATGAAGCAAACTCATAGTTTCTTTTGAGATTGACAGCCTAAAAGTACCAATAATGACATTATTAATGTGAGATTGACAGCCTGAGAGTACCAATAATTTCATTATTATTGTGATGAAGACAGTCTTATTATTTTTTGAGTAGCTTTCTTATTTGTATTATCTGTATTGCAGGAAAATCTTGTTACAGAACGACGGGAGAAGCCTGTATCAATGAATGCTTTTGAGCTTATATCTGGATCACAAGGTTTCAGTCTTGATAGCCTTTTCCAAAAAGAAGCTGTATGTTGTTCTTCCTAATCTGCAGACTTTTGTCTTCTAATCTTACTGAAAAGTAAAGCTAGTTTTTTGTTGGAAAAAGTTGTGAAAGAAGTAGATATTATAAGAGTTTCCAATGCTTAAGTTTTTAACTTTGGTCTACAACTATGCGAAGGACTAAAGTATATACTATGACATTGATATAACTCGCCCTATAATTGATGAGATGTTTTAGTTTTTGCTGATTAATGTTGTTCCTTTATACTGAATAATATTTCCTATCTCACTGTTCTTTAAAATCACCTTCTAGGGTATTGTAAAGCAAGAAACACGGTTTACTTCGCAACGCCCTGCAAATGAGATCGTGTCTAAAATTGAGGAAGCTGCAAAGTCTTTAGACTTTAATGTTTGTAAGCAAAATTATAAGGTGAATACTCTTGAATGCCATATCATTCTCTCTTTCATCAAGACTTGTATGAGAAGTGAGTTATAAGTGTGATATTTCATTTTGGTCCTTCCAGATGAAGCTGCAAGGTCATACAAGTGGAAGAAAGGGACGCCTTTCTGTGGCTACAGAGGTTTCATCTCCACTAATTTGATCAATGTTATGTCTGTTGTTTGTTATATACTTATATAGTTGCTCCACTTTGACTTTTATGTTTGCCAGTGCACAACTTTAACTACTAATTTTATTTATCAGTTAGTTAATATCATAAAAAAGCTGTTATTATGAAACTATATTTCGAGACAAACCAAAAAACAAGTTTAACTTTTTAGTTGTGAAGATAATTCATTGATGTAAGGAAAACCTTCATTTACTTGTATGATTCTTGATCACCTCAGGTGTTTGAAGTTGCGCCTTCATTGCACGTAATAGAGTTGCGAAAAACTGGAGGTGACACATTGGAGTTTCATAAGGTAGGTGAAAATGCATTCTTAATGAACTTAATTGGTAGTGTTTTTAAAATCTGGAAATTCAGGTATCTCACACTGAATTAACTCCTGTCATATATATTTTCTTTTCTATGACAGTTCTTCAAGAATTTCTCATCAGGATTAAAAGACGTCGTTTGGAAAACTGATACAATTGATGAAGAGTCAAAGTTATGAAAAATTATCACTACCCTGCCAACCATTATCTGACGTATATAGTGTTCCTACATGATAAAATGAACAACATTCTGAGTCATGTCAGAAATGGAAAACCCTTTTTTTTTGGCGGGGGTGGCAGAGAAGGCGGCCGTTGGTGCAAGAAATGGATGCCTAATGTAGAATTTAGATGCTAGGGTAAGCTATCTGATTGTTTCAAGTGATGGTTAACCCTCCCCCCTCTGAATTCAGAACCAGGGGTGTGATGTGGTGCACCAACTTATGAATTGGTTGGATATCTTGTTTATGGGTTATAATGAACTTGTTTAATGAACAGACTGTGCCTTGAAGGCTTAAATTTGTGTCATTGATCAAAATTTTCTGCATCTTTTTCTAATTTTCTTTCCGTCATTAGCCTCTTTTGGCTGCGGGTGACTGGATGTTAGCTTAATGGCATATTGTGCATACTATCGATATATTTAGGGTCTATTGGCAATTTTATGGGCATTTGTGAATTAAATTTTAATAGTATTAGGTCTTGTTCTTTTGGGTTGAACTTGAGTTGAACTAAAATGAAGTGAGTTGAACTGTACTAAGTTGAGCTGCAAACTGAACTGAAATGGTGACCAAAAGAACAAAGCCTTAGATATGCACTTATACAGCTAGTCAGTATACCCTTTATAAAACCAAATAATGTTTGTGACATAATGGTAAGAGATTAAGCAGCAGGTGATAGCTAGTGGTATTGACATCATCTTCGATTACCCAGGTTTTAGGATCAAATTTCATCCCTTGCAAGAGGGATTCTCAATTCCCCCTCTCCTTGACAGAGGACTTCAACATTCCTATTTCACTTGGGGCTTTCTTGGGATGAAAATTCCTTATTTTTTGCCACTGTACATAGGCTTGACTAGTGGGAGG
>CANSZD010003929.1:0-77500 GCA_947648045.1 Beta corolliflora | reverse complement strand
AAAGACTTCTCTACCAGGTACTGTGTTTTTTCTCGATGGTTTATGCAATGTTGTAATTGGCATTGAGTTTTCGTCTACGTCTACAATTTTTGGGGGTACATATAGGATTAGCTTCTCATTTGATGTTAACTAAAGATTTTTTTTGGGTCATATAGTGGTTCAAGTTGGTTGCATCCATAATTAATTGGATCAGTTTCTTATTAGAATTTATTAGTAGTAGTTCATTGTGTTATTAGTCATCTTATTGTAACGTCAAGTCGTCAATGCATGCTAATATTTGGGGGATCATGTCATCATGGCATCTAATTTTTAGTTCATCTTTAGGATCTACTCCCCTAAAAGAATACACGCATCTAATCACCAACAAGATATAACTTTTAGGTAATCTTTCTTTAGAATATTTGGCAACGCTCTCTCTTTATTAGAGCTTTATAGGAGTATCCGATAGAAGTGAGTTTGTGTTTCTTTCTCCTCTAAAATATGAATTCTGTTGTAATTCTGCCTACTCATGAAGATTATCTTGGTAAGCTGAGTATTGTATTGATCACTTGGATTAGTAACCATTAACAAAGTTCAATTTTTATATGTTATGTTTATTGTCTTGTCAAGCAATACGTAAGTTTACCGTTAGATTCGTTTCATAGTGTATTTTCAAAAAAATTAAATTGTCATTATAAAGGTAAGAGATAATAGTTAAAATTTTATATTATACACCTTGAAAGTTGAAATATACAAATATTAAGATTTTTAAACAACGACAACATCTAAAAAATGAAGGCCCTTGTTTGGCAATTAGCGGATAGTTGTTAGGCATTAGGCGGATTGTATTAGGCGATTGATGATAACCGATTGTATTAGGTTGTTTTTATAAAGGTGTTTGGTAGATAGGCGATAGATGATTGTTAATTGATTGTGTAAAATGACCAATAAGGACATTGACTTAATATGTTAGGTTTAGGGATACTTAGGTAAGGGTAGTAATTTTAGAGAACTTTTAGACATAAATGTAATTTTCTCTTTCATTCTCAAACCTCTAATATCAAAAATCTCCTCCCCTCAACTTTTTCAAAAAGAGCTTTTGATCCCAAAAAGTTATTTCAAACCTCTCTTTACCAAACACCCAAATATGAGGATTGGTAGTCAAATCCTCTAATTTGACTTCAAACCTCTAATTTTATCCTAAACCTCTCTTTACCAAATAGGGTCGAAAGCAGTATATAACTCATATAAATAAGTACTAGTATTTTTTTTTTTTGGGCTCTCTGAGAGCCCGTGGTAAGAAGAATTTTCTTCTTTGCACTCGCACAGTCACTCACCCAGTGGCCCAACAAGCCCCAAACCCCCCCCCCAATAATATTGAAATTTTTGCTTGCAAAGATTTAAACGCGATTTCCGTGTGGGAGATAGGAAGCCATACCATTGGACGCAAGGGTCACTATAAATCGTAGTCGTATGATAGATACTAATACGATGATACCAAGAATATACTTGTAATAAACCTCAAGTATACAACGAGGTACCTATATGCATGTATGAGACTGAGATCATTAACTGTGTGAGTCGCACAAGTCCAAAACATGACAATCCACTATCATAGTCACAAACTCACAACTCACAGCTCACAAAGCGATCCAATTGCATGATTTTAGTTGCAAATTAGAGTGGCATGATGTTGAACTGCATTAAAGTCGGACGTCTCCAACTTCATCAGCACGTTCATATTTATATTGCTGCATCTGCATTCACTTTGTCCTTTCACTTTTTGTTCATACGCTACCTATTTAATTTTACAGAATAGTACTGTTTTACCATTGGCTACTTGGCTCCAAATTCCTACTTTTTAATTTAATCCAAGAAAATGGGAGTCTGTCAATGTTTTTTTTCACCATCACATCACATGGTAGGGTTTACCTTCTTTCATTACCCTAATAGGTAGGAGAAGGTTTTTTTTCAAAAAAAAAAAAAAAACAACTTTCATTACTGAGAGAATTCTATTAATCGATTTTCCTAAGATGCACCATATCAACAACTTTAATGTAAAAGGCAAAATTTTAGGGGAAAATAGTTATTCCTTGATAATTAATGAAGAAAAAGCCCTGTGTATAGTCATCAACACATTTTTGTATGTATCTTTCGATATAAGACTTGAGTATTGTCTTCTATGATTAGAAACAAATAGGAAAAGGTGGGTGTTTATATCTGTTAAGAACACCACTTAATATATTCTCATTAGTCATTCTCCCATCATGAGTTTGTTGCTTAAAGCCTTCAACCAACTTTGGAGTTGCTCAGTCGTAAAACTGTTCTCGCCATTGCAATAAATGGCGTGCGTCATTTCTTAACGACTTAATAATAACCCATTTTTCCAACTACATCCATGTGCCACTCCAAGCAACAATATAGTTAATGGTTGCATTTATAAGCATGATTATACTCAGCCCCATTTACAAGGATATATATATAGTTACGTCTAAAGGACACGTTTTACAGCTGTTGTAGAAAGGTAAAGATGGCAGTGGGAGTGGGCGCCTGCGCGGTTGGCCTGAAGGCTGAAGCACGGCAAGACCCGGTATGAAAGCACAGCACGACACAATACAATAAACTCGAGCTACATTTTTGAATGAGAAAGCATGATATGTACAAGACTTAAAACATTAACGTACTTAAAAGTGTGATACAATCACAATTTTAAATTTTAGGCACGGAATGACATGAGCTGGCACCACAGGTCAAGCCATGTTCGAGTCTTAGGCTATGTTCAGTTCACTTTATTTTTACTTATTTCAGATCAGAGATCAGACCAGACCAGATCAGATCATACCAAATCAAATCAAATAAGTTCAGATCAGTTCAGATCATTATTATTATTATTATTATTATTATTATTATTATTATTATTATTATTATTATTATTATTATTATTATTATTATTATTATTATTATTATTACTACTACTACTACTACTACTACTACTACTACTACTACTACTACTACTACTACTACTACTACTACTACTACTACTACTACTACTACTACTACTACTATTATTATTATTATTATTATTATTATCATTATTATTATTATTATTATTATTATTATTATTATTACTATTACTTTATACGTTTACTATTACTATTACTATTACTATTAATACTACTATTTACTAGTAGTACATTTGTTCAAAAGGATTATTATTATTATTGTCGTTGTTGTACTTATTGATTATTAATATTGGTAATTACTGTTATTGTCGTTGTTATTATTATAAATATCATTGTTATCACTATTTCAAGCTATTTGCGTTCAAGAAGAATGATGTTCTTTTGGCATTTGTACGTGTTTTTTTTTATATTTGTTCTAATTTACAATTTTGATACGCGATATTCTTTTTAATGTTGTACAGACAAAGAATATGATAATATTTACGGTTTTTTCACCAGTACCACTTGAGGTTTCACGTAATGCACATGTACCCTCGTTGTTTCAAAAATGCACCGGGATGCCCTTGTCATTTGCATAAAATGCACGAAATACCCTTAATGACTGACGGTGTTAAGTTTCCGTTAGCTTTTAGGGTTAATTAACCCCTCTAACCCATCTAATCCTAATTAAACCCTAATTAGCCCTAATTAACTTCTAACCCTCCCCTAACACTAACCCCCTAACTTCAAACCCTAACCTAACCTTAACCACCACCACCCAACCACCACCACCCTCCTCCCCGGCCCCCCAACGACCCCCCACCCCCACCCCCTGCGGCCCACTGTCGATTTCCCCCACCCCACCCCCACCACTCCCAACAGCTCCCCCTCCCAACCCCCGCTCCCTCCCACCCTCCCCCCCCTCGTCGAATCCCCTCCCCACCCCGCCGGTCGAATTCCCGCCCCCAATTCCAGCCCTAGCTCGCACCCATGCTCTAAAACCGCTCGGAAAACCACTCAATTTTCAACTTCGAACCACTTGGTATTCAAGAAAAATCGAAAAAATAATTATCAAAAATCGACTTTCAACGGGAATTCGATGGGGATGGAGGAGGGGGATTCGAGGGTGGGGGGGAGGGGGATTCGGGGGGGGGGGAGGGGGGGGGATTTGACGGGGGGGGGGGAGCCGCGGAGGGTCGACGGCGGGGGAGGAGCTGCGAGGAAGGGGGGCCGCGGGGGTGGGGGGGAGGAGGGGCTGCGGGGGTGGTGGGGAAGGAGGGGGCTGGGGTGATGGGGAAGGGTTAGGGTTTAGGGGTTTTAGGGTTTAGGGTAAGGGTTTAGGGGGTTTAAGGGTTTAGGGGTTTAAGGGTTTAGGGGTTTAGGGGTTTAGGGGTTAGGGTTAGGGTTAATAATGGCAAAATGGTAAATAAAGCTAACGGAAACTTAACACCGTCAGTCATTAAGGGTATTTGGTGCATTTTATGCAAATGACAAGGGCATCTGGTGCATTTTTGAAACAACGAGGATACCTGGTGCATTTCGTGAAACCTCAGGGGTACCTGGTGAAAAAACCGTAATATTTATGATGTTTATTTTTTTTAACAATTTTGGCAGAATACTGTAAAGTATATGTTACTAGTTTATATAAAATATGAGTAGCAAGGGATAACCTAATGGTGTTGGCATCACCTTCAAATTTCCCCCTAAACGGGATTTCAACTTATCTTTAAAAATAACGTTTATACAGAACAGGACAACGATATATATAAGAAGAATATTTAACAATTTTGTTCAAGATCATATGATTATATATATTTATAGGTTTATTTATAATGAAAAAAGAACAATTGATTGATATAACAAAAAACATGTTGTTAGTTAAATCCAAACATGTCATCAATATACAAATAACATCTATCTTTTTTTTTTGAGGGGACATCTATCTTTTTTTTAATATGTGTTCTTTAAATAGATTTTGTATGCTCTTTCAATATATGTTTTTTTTTATAATCATTATATGTTCTTTCATTACTACCTAAATTCTTATTATAAACGGACCTTAGACATGAACAATATGTTCTTTTTACCATAAACAATATGTTTTTAACCTAAAATATGTGTTCTTTAATTTTATTTTTAATTGTATGTTCATATACTATGTGTTCTTTAAGAAAAAAACTAATTATGCTATTATTATTATTATTATTATTATTGTTATTGTTATTATTATTCAAAGTTGTACATAGTAATAAAATGATAGTAATAGCAATACTAGTAATGAAATACAAAGTAATAATAATATCGTTTTTTTCACCATATACCTCTGACAATTTTTTTTTGCATCGTATACCCTTTCAAGTTTCCAAATTCACCATATACCCTCCACTTTTCAAAAAATACATCAAACTACCCTTTTGACTAACGCTGTTAGACTTCCGTTAGTCATTAACCCCTAATCTCCCCTAACCCTAATTAACTACCCTAACCCCTAATCTAATACCCTAACTCCCTAACCCTTACCCTAACCCTTACCCCAACCACCCCTCCTCCTCCCCCCCACCCCTTCCCCCATCCCCCACTTGCCCCACCACCCCCTCCCCACCACCCCCGAAGCCCCCCCCCCCCTCCCCACCACCCTTGAAGCCCCCTCTCCCCTCCCCACGCAACCCCCCTCCCCTCCCCACCACCCCCCTCCCCACGCAGCCCCCTCCCCACGCAACCCCTCCCCACCACCCCAGAAGCCCCCTCCCCACTCCCCCTCAACCCCCCTCCCCTTCCCTGTTTGAATCGCACCCACCGAACCTAAACAAAAAATTCGAAAAATGCGGGTCGCTGCTACTTGGGAGTCATTTTCGATAATTCCCATTCACCGTTGCACCGTTTTCGTCAACCATTGCACCATTTTCAACCATTGCACCGTTTTCGTCGACAATTCCCATTCTTTGAAGCGTCATTTTGTTGGGAGAATTTTTTCATCACCGCTAGGATCTCAAAGAAGGGGAAGGGGGGGGGGGGGGGTTGGTGACGGAGACGATTCTGCGGGAGAAGGGAGGGGGGAGGAGGGTTGGTGCGACATACGGTTGCGGGGGAAGGGGAGGGGGAGGGAGGGTTGGTGCGACGGAAGGGGAGGGGAAGGGGAAGGGGAGGGGGAAGGGGGAAGAGAGGAGGATGGAGGGGCTGCGGGGGTGGGGGGTCATTGGGGAGGGGGGGTGCGGGTTTGGTGGGGGTGGGTTGGGGGTGGTTAGGGTTTAGGGTAGGTTTAGGGTTGATTAGGGTTCAAGGGGATTAGGGTAGGGTTTAGGGTTAATTAGGCTAGAGGGGGTTAGGGTGTAGGTTAGTTAATTAGGGTTAAGGGGGAATTAGGGGGTTAATGACTAACTGGACATTAACGCCGTTAGTCATTAAGGGCAAGTGGATGTATTTTTTGAAAAGTGGAGAATATATGGTGAATTTGGAAACTTAAAAGGGTATACGGTGCAAAAAAAAATTTATCAGGGGTATATGGTGAAAAAACCGTAATAATATGTTTTATAAAAGATAAGTTCAGATCAGACCAGATAAGTTCAGATTAGATCAGATTAGAAAAAATAATTTCAGATCAGATCATATCAGATAAATAAAAATAAGGTGAACTAAACTTAAGCCTAAATTGTAATGAGTGAATTACTCATTGGATAAACAAGTATTTTTTCATGCATGCTGTTTTACGTAATCATGATAATTAACATAGCATCGTCAATACATACTCCACTATGATTAGCTCATTCCCTCATCATTTTCATCTCAGGGTCATTATTTCATTATGATTTCATTATGTTCATGATGCAAGGGATGAGTCATGTGAATATGTGATGGGAGATTGGGAGGGGTCGAGGGGAAACAAGTAATTATGGATGAATAACATATGATATTGAACGGTCAAATTCTTTCCTTTCTTATGACCCGTCATTTTAGGCTTCTTTTTGTAGGAGACTCGTCATTTTAGTTTTTTTTTCTTAGTCATCTTGAAGTCTTGAACAATACTTCTTGCGTCATAAATAAATTACTTCTATGGTTTTAATTCTATTGGACTATTGGTAAATCGATTAATTAAATTTAATTTTTTGACTTCGAACTATTGGATATTGTACTATATTTATAGCGATTATCAACAGACAATTATTTTATTATTTTATCAAGAAATGAAACTATAGCATCGCCATGGATATATTGAGCAATGATACAAGCATCTATCCATTAGGTAAATAACCTATTAGATATAGTCATATAGACCACTAGAAAATTAATATTGATGATTTATAGCTCCCTGTGTATTAAATACCATTTTATCATAATTAAAAGTACTATCCTAATACATTTATGTGGAACAAGTTTAATCTAGCCATTATGTTATTTGCAGTACAAATATCTTTTTGAACTCAAGTGATCAGAGATTCAGAGTACAACAATGAACAATCAAATCCAATTATATTCCTTTTCTATCTTGCTTTCCTCTTTTCCTAACATAAAATTAGGTAAAAAAACTTATATGGACTTGGTCCACATTAAATTAGTGTGGACCTAATGCTAATTCATGTGATTTATGAAAAAAAAGGATCACTATATAAAAAAATAAATATAAAAGATAAATAGATATAAATTATGAAGTTTGACTATGAAAAAAAAAGGGTTCTTATGTCACAAAGTGAAAACTTCATCACGATAAACTAATGTGAGAAAGAGTTCTTATATTAAAAAAACAATACTATGGTAGATGGAACTATATAATGTAACTTAAAATTTGAAAAGGTTACTATATAGAACTAAAGTGTCACTATGTTAAATAAGTGGTTTTGGTCCACAATAATATTATTGTGGACCAGGTCCACGCAAGACTAACTCTAAAATTAGATAGCAAAAACTAAACTTTCATATCATCTCATTCCAAAAAAAAAGTGACAACGATAACTCAGAATAATAAGAAAGGTGAGATAGAATGAAGAATGCAGTTTACCTTTTTCGCAATAAATAGACGCATACACAGATACACTCACAATATGCATACACAACAAGTCAACACATTAGTGTTTTCTATAAAATCCCGTAACTTGGTCAACAAAAAGTACACTGATAATCCCCTAGTGGGGTTTGATCCCATGTCATTAAAGTTATAAGGTCAAACTTTTACCACTAGGCCAAGCCTTATATAATTATTAGGTCATGTATATAATCCCTATATATACAATGCCGAACTTTAATAGTATTGTCCCAAAAAAGCCGTTTTACTTGGACAAATATTAAACCCACGAAACAAAATCCATGGAGACGAATCCTTTGGCAATAGCCAACAAGTAAAATAGACAAATGGTTAATATATTAGCCTATTAGCTTAAGAGTGGTGTTTTTCCCCCCAAATTGATTTTTGTACATGTTTGACTGAGCTTGAAAATCTCATTTAAATGTGATCCATTGGGTTTCGGGGAGGATCAAATGGCACTGAAAAGATTAATTGGCAGTAATATATTTTGTATGTTTGTGAACCTTTTTAAGCATATAAGGGTTTTTTATTTTTACACTAAATTCCCCTTATTTAAACTTAAATCAATCATAGCCTTGAATATATGAATTTATTGACATTTAACTCGATTTATCACAAGTTCACCAGCATATCTAAACTTGATTTTTTTTTATAGAAATCATAACTTGATAATTACAACCTCTTATTATTGTGAGTTTGACTTGTATAACACTATTATCAATGAATTTGACTTATATATACTTGTCGACCACGTAAGAACTTAAGTATTGTAAAGTTATTTTTCGTGATAAAAGTGAAATAAGATGTAGATACTTAGATAACGATGTCTAAATTTGAATGTTAATAGAGTGCGAAGGGAAACACCATGAATAAAGTTTCTGATGGCTTTTTAGAGTTGTCTATTGGCTTTACAGAGTATTAATCACACTATACTTTTTTTTTTTTGATAATTTGAGATATTATAAAACACACTATACTTAAGTGTACATCGTTAAGTGAGGTATTAACTTTCGAAGTAGGTCTTAAGGCAATTGACAGAACTCTATGTCTCTATCCACCCAGAGCCGATGATAGAAATTAATGCTTAATTAGTAGAATCCAACTCAGTAATAATTCTTTTTCCTAATTTTCTCACATGATATGTCATTTTTTTTTTGATAATTTAACTCATTTCATTAAAAATCATAAAAGAGTTCAAGACATACATCGGAGTACCAAGCTACAACATCTTGAACAATAAGACGACCACCATAAGCACCAAACCAAACACTCCAAACACAACAAGAACCGCTAAACAATAACCACTAGAACAAGCTAGAACATCACACAACTTCCAAATTGAGGAACCTAGAAACAACATCTAAAGCTTACCGACTGAAAAACACCAAACAAGGCAACAAAGTCAAACAAAGCAACAAAGAACTCATGAACTCCTTAAACATTGAATAATGAAACCATTTAGCCATTGGGGTACCCCTCACTACACCATCTCTTTGCTACTTGAACTCCCTTTTTCTTCACCAATTGCTAGCGGAACCATAGATTATGAAGAACTTGAGATTGATTATTCTTCTCCATATTGCGATGGAACCCAAGATGAGTAAGTAATTGACATTGATTTTTCTTAATTAGCCTTTGAAAAGGATAACTTGGCACAACCTTGCTCATATTAGAATCAGGCGAGAACAATAAATCAATACTAAAATCACCAATTAAATCTACATTTCTACCATTTCCTTTAGCACAAGTAGAGACCGCATCTCCATCAACATGGACTGAACTTCCCTTGATACACACCTCACTTGCAAATGAAAGGGCACTTCCATTGCCACTTAAACTAGCACTTTCTGATAACCTCTCTGAATTTGCCGATATTTTTTCCTTGTTGACATTAGCATTTTCGAAAGGTTTGTTGTTCAACAAGCACATTGCATCACAAGAGACATTTGATTCCTTACCATAATGAACCATGCTATCTAGCTTATTAGTGTACCGAATAATTTCAATCTTATTACTTCATTCCCTTATCAATTATTGCATAACTTCACACATTGTTAATAAAACAAAACATATTCTGTAATATGTACTCTAATTTTCAAAGATATGAACGTTATCTCAACCCCTGCCAGGTAAACCATTTAACAAAGATAATACACAATTGTACTCCACTGAACTACCACCTCTTCCTCATTTCTTCTTTTTAAATTGTATACTTCATTCGTTTTGAAATAAATACTAGATATAGATACATTCAAAATTCATTGAATCTTATTACTTCCATCAAACTTTAATTCTTGAGATTTTGGGCTTTAATACAGTTTGAGTCCTCGTTGCCGCCCAATAAGGTCAATCTCCTCATTAATCTTTCCCAATTCTCATTAAATGCTCTCCCTCCATAATGGCTAAGTCACCTAAAAACCACCCACCAACCTTCTTAAGTCCCATGGAATTAAAACTTTAGAAACATACTTCTAATATACAATAAAAATACTTTTTATAAGTAATAAAAGTTCATGAAAAAGCCACGTGGGTCCATCCAAAATTATGCTTCTATATTTGAACAAAAAACATATACTAGAAACCCAAAGAATCAGAAAATCATTGTTCCTACTCCAAGGTTTACTTGAACGAAATCTACTAAATTTCCCCCCCATCTCTTCTTGGTCAATTGCTTCAACTTTCCCTACATATTAAGTATTAACACTTCAATACTATATCATTTTTTTTGACACAAAAAACTGTCAAACCTTAGTAGCTTACCTATTTTTATTAGTTCCCCCTTCATTAAAAATAAAATAAAATCATTTTTCCTTGTTTGGGTAGTTGAGCTATCTATCCAATTCCATGAACTACTCACATTCAATTCCTTAATAATCCAGCTTCCTAGCAGCTCATCTTCTCCTATTTGTATATTTTCACACTATACTATATATACCCTTCCCAAACACCCCCTTATTCCTCCATTAAACTACCCAAAATCACTCCAAATTTTTTTTTTTTCAAAAAAAAAAAAAAAAAATCTTCTTCTTCACATTTTCTCATCATTTTTTTTTCTTCCATCTTACTAACAACCACACCTAAACGTAAAAGTATAATCTCCTATTTGATGGGATTTTGATGATATCTCCAATTTTAGGTCATCTTCTCTTAGACTTTTTTACACATATAAAAAAAAAGCACCCATCAAATTTTTTTAAGCTAAGATTATAAGAAAGATACAATCTTGTTGTAAGAGAAGAGAGGAGAGTATTAAAAAATGGCGAGTATAGAGATGGATAAGGAGAGATTAATGGCAAAAATGGCGTTTAAGGATGAAGATTCTATCGTCATAAAAATCCGTCGAAAATTACCAGATTTTCTTCAGTCTGTAAAGCTCAAATACGTCAAGTTAGGTTACGGGTACATTCTTAAATTACCCACTTCAATCTTTGTATTTCTTGTCGCTTTACCACTTTTATTGTCTACTTTGGTTCAGTTAATCGGTTTAAAAATGGACCGAGTTTCTGATTTATGGACCAACCGTGCGGTCTTACTTGATACGGCTACCGGTTTAACCGGTTTGGTTGTGTTACTTGTGGTTTTGGCGGTCTATTGGGCGAACCGGACTAGACATGTTTATCTAATTGATTTTGCATGTTTTAAACCGGAGGACGAGAGAAAAATGTCGGTCGACTCGTTCCTTAAAATGACCGAGGATTCGGGTGCGTTTAATGAGGAAATGGTTCATTTCCAAAAGCGGATTGCGACCCGGTCTGGTTTAGGAGACGAGACGTATTTTGCGAAGGGAATTACGTCTAAACCGCCTAATTTGTCGATGGCCGAGGCTCGGACCGAGGCCGAGTCAGTGATTTTTAACACGGTTGATGCTCTACTAGAGAAAACCGGGGTCAGACCGGAGGATATTGATATATTGATAGTAAATTGCAGTTTGTTTAACCCAACTCCATCTCTTTCTTCAATGATTGTAAACCACTACAAATTAAAGCCCACAATTAAGACCTATAATTTGGGTGGAATGGGGTGTAGTGCGGGGTTGATATCTATTGACTTAGCCCAAAACTTACTAAAAGCAAGGCCCAATTCTACTGCCTTAGTTTTTAGCACAGAAAATATCACTCAAAATTGGTATTTTGGTAACGACCGATCCATGTTATTGTGCAATTGTATTTTCCGCATGGGTGGTGCTGCTGTACTTTTATCGAACAAGGCTAAAGATCGTCGTTTAGCCAAGTACGAGTTAGTTAAATGCGGTCCGAACCCATAAGGGTTCGGACCACTAATAGTTACAACTGCGTATATCAAAAAGAAGACGAAAAAGGTATGGTTGGAGTTTCATTAGCACGTGAGTTGATGGCGGTTGCAGGTGACGCGCTGAAAACCAACATAACTACCTTGGGCCCACTAGTCTTACCATGGTCAGAGCAACTTATGTTTTTGGCAACCCTGGTTAGGCGGAAGGTGTTAAAGCAATTTAAAGTCAAACCATACATACCAGATTTTAAAAAAGCATTTGAACATTTTTGCATTCATGCTGGTGGAAGGGCAGTGTTGGATGAGATGGAGAAAAATTTACAACTTAGTAGCTGGCACATGGAACCTTCTAGAATGACTCTACATAGGTTCGGGAACACCTCGAGTAGTTCGCTTTGGTATGAACTAGCCTACACCGAGGCTAAGGGTCGGGTCAAGGCCGGGGACCGGATTTGGCAAATTGCGTTCGGGTCAGGTTTTAAATGTAATAGTGCGGTTTGGAGAGCTTTGAGGGAGGTTCAGGTTGGGAAGTCTAGGACTAACCCATGGGTTGACTCGGTGGACAAGTATCCTGTGAAGATTAATCTTGCATAGGTGGTCCAAACATTGTCGGGGAAGATAATTGGTGCAATCATGTTATTTAGTTGGTTGGTTGGTTGGTTGGAAGGAATGGAGGGAATGTGTTTGGTACAAGTAACAAGTTTGGCCAATAATTTTTTGGCTATGGGATTTGTTTGTAGCAATTCAATTAGCTCAAGTTGTATGTTTGAGATGAATATATATGTAATTTGTTTGATTATTTGAAGAAAGATTCTCTTGTAATTGTATGATGAAACTCAAAATATTATTTTCACAAGTTCATTACATTGACTTGGAAGTGAATAATATTCTATTTTATAAATAATTAAGTTGTATTAATAAGAAGTTATTATCTAAGGTACAAACAAAATATGTTATATTTCCTCCATTTCATAATACTTACAACCCAAATATTTTTGGCATGCGATTCTAGTAGGGTGATAGACAATGTGAGTAACAAAATTATGAACTATAAATCCTCCATTTTTCTTTTACTTGTAGCGTTTTTTATTTTTCTATTATTTAATGCTTACTTTGACAGCGAACTGTGACTAATATATAATACAAACTTTAGCATGCAAGATTTTATTGGATTCATCTCAATATATATTTACAAGATTCTAACTTTTTATCTCCTTTACAAATAGATGATTAAAGATATTAATAGTCAAATTTTCCCAAGGATAGTCCTAAGCTTTTTTTTATTATCAAAAATAGCCTTCAATTTTTGTACAGTTATCAAATGTAACTTATGAGCATAAAAAACGTCAAGTGCTTGTTGATTAGGTGATTTGTGTTGAATCCTTATAAACCATGGTTTAGCTTTTCCCTCCAAAATCAATTTTAGTCTTCTCTCTTAAACTAAACCCCTAATCACCATAAAAGCCAAACATTCTGACCCCATGCTCCCTCTTTCATCTTCATATGATTTTTTTCTCTTTTCTTTCTTTCGTTTTCTACTGCCATGTCTACACAATCACTTACCATATTGAAGACTAGTAGCTTTGTAGGTAGATTAGTGAATTGTGTTGTTGAGAATAATTCAGCTTGTGTTGTTGAGAATTTCTTTTGAAAAGCCGAAATTGCTATTTCTCACAAAATTGTTGCTGTTGATTGTATAGAATTTGGGGAGTTTTTTAAAGATTGATTTTTGTGATGATAGTGCCATGAATGATGAGAATTGAGAGGAGATAAGTCAACTTGATCGTTGTATAGAGCAGAGAGGGAAGTTGTAGAATTCTTTTTTTTTTTCTAAAAAGAAGTGTAAATGGATGGTGGCTGGAAGCAGTAAATAGTAAATAGTATTTAGTTACCAAATAAGATTAATCATGGTTAAACCTAGCTTAATGGAATTCATCAGCACTTAACAACCATTACCCTACTAATATTACGCCTAACACATGAACAAAAATAGAAGGCTATTTTTTATAATAAAAAAAGCTTAGGACTACCATTGGGAAAATTAATAAGTAGGAGGCTACCATTGGGAATTTCCCTAGAATTTTGTGTATTGGTAAGAGTAAAGGTGAAAACATTTCAAGTAAAAAAATTATATAAATAGTTTGTTTGTTAAACTTGTCGATCGTACTCCTAAAAATACATGTCTAAAAAATTGTTGTAAATATTTGTTTTGGTACATGTAGTATGAAATGGAGCAAGTATGCTGCAGGAGGTGAAACTGCACATGAAAAACCAATCTAGTCCACGGTCAACTTGATCCCAAGTTGAATAACTACTGACATATGCCAAAAGGCGAATTCACGATTTGTCAAGCAATGCTTTATAGGCGCAGGGACCAAAATCCAGCCCAGGAAACATAAGAGGGTTGATGGATTGATGATATCCAAGTTGATTGGAGTTAGTTCTCATTGAAGAGGGGTGATAAAACGCTCATTGTGAGCGGTTTATCTTCCCACTCACAACCAATCATTAATTAAAAAATTTTTTCTTTTTTTTTTTTTTTAATTTAATTTTTTTTTTCTCCCTTTTTTTTTTTTCCCCTTCCTTTTATTTGGCTCATTTTTTTTTTTTTTTTATTTTGTTTTTTTTTTTTTTTAAATATTTTTTTTAATTTATGTTAAATTGTTTTTTATGGTTTTAAAGTTATTGTTTTTTTTTTAATTTGGATTTTTTTTTTTTTTTTTTTTATTTTTTTTTTTATAATTATTTATATTTTTTTTTTTTTTATTTGTTTTTTTTTTTTTTTTTAAATTTATTGTATATTTTTTTTTTTTTTTTTTTTTTTTTTTTTTTTTTTTCCTTTTTCCTTTTGGGGGGGGGGGGGGTTTTTTTTTTTACGAGGGGTTTTTTACCCCCCCTCTGTGAAGGTCGGGAGTTACTCATTGGACAACGACAAGTAATTAAGCCTCGAGAGACACTTTCTCGAGACTCTAGGAATTAAATCTAAGGACAAAAACAATGTCCATATCTAAAGTTTTTACAATTTCTTGGTTTGATATTTGCAGGTAAGATATTAGAGAGTCGGTGGAGAGATAAAGATATACCCCCGCAAACAACACACTTAACAAGATTTGGACCAAGATCTCTAGAATTTAGGGTATGAATCTTGCCAAGTAACCGAGTACTAGTAGGTTATACATTGGGATAATTATGATAGACCATGTTTCTGTATTTGGTTGTCGAAAATACCAAATCTTACTATAGTAAATGATATCCTTAATTAAAAACCTCGATAATAGATTATTTGTGGTAGATTAGAGATTTATGAACACCTTGTTTAGAAAATAGTAAATTTGAGAATCAAGGTTTGTCCAATGGTGGTGAGGTGACAACACGACAACTATTTGAAATAGATTAGATAAGACACAATATCGACATATACCGTGATTTGCTTTTCATCAATGTGAGAGGGGTTCGATCGTCACGTGTTTTAGAAGGAATTTTTAATCCTCCAGGTAAGAGCTTTCCATGATTTTGTCAAATTCATGTGTGGCAGATATTATACATAATTTAATTATTTAGGTTAGTAAAAATGTAAAAGGATAACCAAGTAAAAGACTTAATACCTTTAGTCAAACTTAAATTTGAATTGTGCCACAACAAATCTAGCATTATCGAGTCAAGCCCAAAATTGTTCATGAACAAACTTGATTTATTATCACCCACCCCCGGGCCATGTATGATTTATGATACAAAACCTGAACTATAACGTCTGATCAAGCACTTGACTAGAGGTGGGCATGGGCCGGCAAAGACGCGGCCTTGGCCAGGCAAGAGCCCGTTCGAGGCCCGGCCGTTGTCCACTACGTGGACCGTGGACCTGCCACAGTCAAGAAATTTTATTTCAGCCCCGCCCCGATATGAGCCCGCCTATATAGCCCGTGGGCCGAACGCCCCTTTCCTTTGATTTTTAGCCTAAAACTGTCAAGAATCCAAAAAAACAACATAAAACACGGGCCTGGCTCGCAAGAGGCACAAGACTGTGGACAAAATCTGAAAATTTTCAGGCTCAACACGGCACGGCCCGCCATTCATGGGATTGGGCCCGGCCCGCAATTTCCCCAGCATGCGGGCCGAGCCCGTGAACAAGCCCGACTCGGCCCTTGCCAAGGTCTACACTTGACCTTCTTTATCGAAACATTTTTCCTTCTTTTATCTTCTTTTATTTCCTTCATCTCAAAACAAATTTATCTTTACTGCAGTTCACTATTGGTTCTGCCCAAAGAATCACACATTCTCTCGGACAAATTTCAATTCATCAACCACAACTTCTTTTAACCTTCTTTTTCCTCATTTGTATCATTTCCTTCATCTCAAAACAAATTTCTCTTTATTGCACGCACAAACAATCAATTTTGATTCATCACTCTAACAAATTCTCTCAAACAATCAGCTAAGGGAGAACGAATTATCAAAGAATGGTGAATCTGAATTGCGAGGATAATCTTGATGATGTGAATTCGATTGCAAAATGCAGGAAGATCAACGTCAATGATTCGTCGGAAACCCTAATTTCACTAGAAGATGTCATCATCAACGAAATTCTGCCAAGACTTGCGGTAAAAACCCTAATTCGATTCAAATCAGTTTGCAAATCATGGCATTCAACTATTTCTTCTCCTGAATTTGTGAAAATGCACTTCAATTACTCCTCTTCTTCCGCACATCAATTCATCCTACTTAATTATTTCACATCCAAGTTTATTTCATTGCCTTATGATGAATGGAACAATCTCAAAAACCCTGTTGATATTTGTGCCCTTGATTTTCGGTATTTCAAAACAGACCTACATGAAATTGAAATTGTGGGCGTATGTAATGGCTTGCTTTGTTTGAATAGTTATTGTATTGGAGATGATCGTAAAGATTTTAGTATCTTTTCGATATGTAATCCTGCTACGAATCAGTACTGTGAAATCGATAACCCTTATTCGCCTCTCTTAATGGAAGCAGTGGGTCATTGGTTTGTTTATGTACCATCTATAAATGATTACAAGATTCTTGCTTCATTTGCTAAGTATAGTATCACCGTGTATTCTTTGAAGAGTGGGACATGGAAAGAACTTGATGTTCTTGATCGGGCTTTGTCGAGACCTAACATTGCTCACTCCAATACAATAATGTTTGATAATGAGTTGTACTGGGTTTCGTCTGATATAAGCAATAAACAGAGAATTGTCAGGTTTAACTTAGTGACCGAACAAGTGAAAGAATTTCCGCGAATGGATTGGCTAAGTGTGTATGCTGACACTGAATTTCTTGTAATGAATGGGTGCTTGGCGTTATATTGCTCATCAAATGATCTAGTTTCCGATGTTTGGATGCTGAAACAACGTGATGACTGGACTTCTTGGGTGAAATCATTTTCTCTTCATCACGGAGGTTTTTATCTTCATAGTATCGCTCCCACTCGAAAGTTTTTACTATGTCGTCATGTAATTGAACCGTGTTCACACCAGTCAGACGACTCATACCAATTTAAGATAATTGATGCAAGTAAAGATACTCAAGACCAATCCCATGGAGACATTTATTCTTTTAATGTAAACAGAATAGGGTATGGAGGAGGATTTTATGTGGAGAGTCTCATTTGGCCTATTGGGGCAACCGAGTCCACCGAGGAGGAAGATCACGAGGTTTAGTAATGTATGTTATTCTCTGAAGATAAAGGATTTGTGTTAGAAATCTGAAGATATAAGCTTCTGACTTGAAATCCGCACTTGTAGATGATATTTGTGAAGACATACTGGTACATATATTTGGCCACTATTATCTGCAAGTATAATTGATGCATTTTTTTTTTGAAATTTCCATAGAGATACAAACAGGGGTTGGTATAGATTGTTTTAAATCGATCTCTTGTAGTAGATCGTTTTTCATATAGTTCATTTATTGATCTGTGTGTTGGACTGAAATTGAGCATCGTTTTTTTTCTAGCCTCTATTATGATATTAGTAGTGGCATTTTCCGTCTTAATAGGTGCAAACTTTGGTGCTTTAATAATTCTATCTGGTTGGTGACATATATCTTTTGGGTTCTGAGCCTGGAGAACTTTTACTGGTGTTTTTGTTCCCTGATTAGGTGTTGTTATTTTATATTTAGTTAGTGCAGAAATGAGAATATATGTTGTAATTAGCATTGTGAACCGTTGTAGCTGTCTAGGATGATAGCCCCTTTGATAGAGCCAGCCTAAAGATATGTTTTAGTAGTTAGTACAAATTGGTTGTTTCATTTCAGCTCTAGCGAATTTTTAATTAACTACAGTACAACTTTTCGATCAGCTATACAGAATACGTGTTCTGTTCATGAGAATACGCACATAATGGTGCTATTGCATTTGCTTGGTGATGTTTCAGGATATTTGATGGTCTATACAGTATACACAGAATGTTGAAGTTTAGGCTAATTGATCAGGTCTACATGTTCACCTTTTTTTTTTCTCTTTTTTGGGATCTTGGTCCTCACTTCTGGCTGCTGCTCTGAATTAAGCATGTCTACAGCATGATGTATGCCTCTGAAAGTTTTGGTCTTTTTGCAAGTGCTATACAATAGAGGGGTGAGGGGTTGTTTTTTTTATGCTACAAGTGAACTACTACATTATTGATGTCGGATGAAGTCATGAAGATTTATATTTTAAGGAATAGTAAGTGTTCCTGATTCTCAAGCAAGGGTAGAGAAAGAAACTATGGCATTCTCGATCAACAACTAACAAAATTTGCTATGATTTTGGCTCATTTCTGATTCCTTCTAGAGCTTGTCAATGTAAAAATGCTAGCTCAAAAAACTTTTGGCTGTTGCTCTTTTTTGCTTTGGTAATTTGGTTTGTTGTTGTCCTTTGGTAACAAGTGACTTGTCAATTGTCATGTCTTGGTTGATAAACAAAATTGGAGAGTAGTTCTTATAGATTTAATTTTGACATAGGGTTTGGTACACCATTTTGTGATCTTCTCCACTTTGTCATGAGTGCCCCTACTACTTCCCGACCAAAGAATGTTGGGAAGATATGAGTATATAGTACACTCTCTGGATGTGAATGCACGTCGCGTTAATGTCTTGAGTTATGTAATTTATTTATAAAAATAGTATGTAGTCTGCCCTTTGTGACTAGGAATGCTCGTCGCTAGGCTTCATTTAGCCATATTTTCTGTCAGCAGATATTATTATAATCTTGGTTTCTTTGTTGAAGTTGCGAGATTGCTTTCTAAAATAGATTTATGGTTAGATTGTTGGATACCCCTACTTATTTGAAATGGGGGAGAATAGACAGGTCAATATTAAGAGGTATGTTGATAAGGTCATGATAAAGATTTTAAGTTAGGACTTTTGAGGGGTTAAAAACTTTGGGATTTTGTGATCGCTTCTGAAGGTTCCATTTTGAACTGACTCTCGGAGTAAAGGTATATCTTTAACAAGTTTAGAATTGTAATAGTCGTAATGCAAAAGAATACGGTTGTGAAGTGTAGAAGATCGACTTCTAACATATTTGGTACATTCACGAGTTATAGAATTACAGGGAAATTACATCCCAAATGCCACATGGTCTAACATGTAGCTTATTATTACTGTTCGGATTTGAGTAATAAAGTTGGTTGTAAAGTCAAAAGATATCATATTATAAGATGTCAAAAAAACTTCCTTTGAGAATGGCGATTTTGCTTGGTTAGGGTTTCTGCCAACTTTATCATCATCGCAAGGAAGAAGAAGGCTTCATCAGATCAAGTTTCCATGGCTTCGGAATCTGCGACAAAAGATATACAACCTCATCCTAGTGTTGGACCTATTACGCCTGAATTGCAATCAGCTATTAATGCGATTCACTCTGCGATTATCACACCTCACCCAGACGAACTTAGCAATGTAGCAAAGGAGGTTCCTCAAGTGACCGAACAAATTGACATTGAAACTATAGAGAACCCTTGGAATACACTTTTCAAAAGTAGTAGACTCACTTCTAAAGGTAACTCGCTGAAATTTGTAGCTCCGATAATCAAAAATGGCATTGCTGTTGCTTGTTTGGATAAAACTGAGACTGATAAACTTTCAGAAGTGTGGGCTAATTCGTTGGTGATATATATTGTTGGTAATACACCAACTATAGGTGCGTTAACACGATTCATTGAACAAGAATGGAATTTTGTTTCTAAACCTCAAATCTTCTTACATGATGAAGGATTTTTTGTGGTGAAATTTGTGTCGATTGATGATAGGAATGAAGTTTTATATGCAGGCCCTCATAGCTTCTATAATAGACCTATGATTGTTAAACCTTGGACAGCAAATTTTAGTTTTCAGGATGAAGTGCTGAAAATCATACCAATATGGGTGAAACTTCCTAATCTACCTCTCAATTATTGGAGTCCTGACTCTCTAAGTAGGATTGGTAGTCTATTAGGAGTCCCTTTGTATACTGATGAATGTACCTCCAAACGTTGAGAATCTCTTTTGCTCGAATTCTTATTGAGATAGATGTTACTAAGGACAAACTACATACCATCACTTTTGAAGATGCAAATGGAACAACTATTCAGCAAGAAGTGAGGTATGATTGGTGGCCTTCTTTTTGCAAGAAATGTCAGATGGTTGGGCATGACTGTGGGGCTAAGAGAGGTCAACAACAACAGCAGATGGCTAAACCTAAAGTTGTGCAGAAATGGGTTCCAAAAAACCACGGTATACGAGTGGTGGTAGCTCTTGAACAACCGATTAATCGAGGTAATACAACAACCCGAACAAACGCAAGCAATATGAGCAACCGTAACCAACCGAAGCAAGACCTAGATCAAACCAAGCTAGTGTTTGTTAATACACTGTTCAACCTATTGTTCATCAATGGAAGATGGTGACAAGGAGGAATAGAGGGAAAAGAATCATTGTTCCCCGTGATGGAAGCAATGAAGAATTCATCTTGAAGAAAATGATGAAGAACAAGGAGATGTAGAGGAACAAAATGTTTGAACATCAAGCGGGTGAAAACCCTTATTTGTCATGATTTATGCATGCTCATGGAATGTGAGAGGTCTTAATGACCCTCTCAAAATAAAGGAGGTAACTTCTTTTATTGCAGTTAATAGGATTACTATTTTTGCTTTAACTGAAACTAGAGTTAGATTGTCTAATAAAGATAAGGTGCAAAAGAAGTTTGGGAGATGTTGGCAATGGGGTGATAATTACAGTCATAGTCCTAGAGGTAGGATATGGCTTGCTTGGAACAATACAATGATTAATGTTGAAATTGCTTTTACCTCTGATCAAATTATTCATTGCTTGCTTACTGATAAACATACTCAGCAAAAAATGTATTTTACTGCTGTTTATGGTTTGCATAGTATTAAAAGCAGGAAACCTCTTTGGAACACATTACAAACTCTAGCTACTACTATCAATTTAGAGTGGATAATCATGGGAGATTTCAACTCAGTACTGGACAGTGATGATAGACTTAATGGTGTTCCAGTTTCTAATGCTGAAACTCTGGATTTCAGACATTTGATTGATCATACATATTTACTTGAAGTTAAAGGGATTGGTGACTTTTATACCTGGTCAAATAAGAGACAAGGAATGGACAGAATTTTTAGTCGTATTGATAGATGTCTGTGCAATACTGAGTGGTTTGCTAACCACACTCATACAACGGTGGAAGTCAAAAATCAATCTATTTCTGACCATAACCCTCTGTTGATTTACTTGACTCATCAAAATCAACATGGGGGCAGACCATTCAGGTTTTTTAATCATTTAATTGATCACCCTCAATTTCATGATAAAGTTGCTGAAGCTTGGAGACAAAAAGGAGCTGCAAAAAATCTTGCTGACATCTGGTACAAACTGAAAGCAGTTAGCAGGGTTCTCAAACATCTTCAAACTACTCAATTTGCAAATATAACTGAAAAGATCGTGGATGCAAGAGAGAAGTTAGATCTGATTCAAACTCAGATACACAGGGATCAACTCAATGCTGCATTACATATTCGAGAGCAACAATGTATTGATTCTCTCAGGAAGTGGCTTCATATTGAAGAAAATATTCTTAAACAGAAATCAAGAATACAGTGGCTCCAGGTTGGGGATTCTAATAGCAAAGTTTTCTTTGCTGCGGTGAAAGAAAGACAGGCCAGGAATTCTATTAATGTCCTGTATTCTACTACAGGAACCAAACTGGAGCAAGATACTGATATCCAGAATGAGCTGAATCTTTTCTATAGTAATCTGATGGGTAAAAGTAATAATGAGATCCCAGGCATTGATCTTACTATCATTAGGAAGGGTCCTACACTTAGCTCTCAAGCTAGGAGTAAGTTGATCACTCCTATTACTTTACAAGAAATTGATAAAGCTTTGTTTAGCATTGATGGTAACAAGGCCCCAGGTTTAGATGGTTTCAATGCTAAATTTTTTACAGAAACTTGGCATATTATAAAACCCGACATTTATGTTGCTTTGTTTTAGATTTTTTTTGACACTCGGCCATCTCGGTCCTAAGGTGAACATTGCTTCTCTTACTCTCGGTTCCTAAAGTTGCCAATCCTACTTATGCTAGTGATTTTAGACCCATTGCTTGCTGTACAGTGGTCTATAAAATCATTGCTAAGCTGATTACTCATCGAATGCAAGATGTTATTGGTGAAGTTGTTGATTCTGCTCAGGCTGGTTTTATACCCAGAAGAAATATTACTGACAACATTATTCTGGCAACTGATCTCATCAAAGGTTTCACTAGGAAAGGGATTTCTCCTAGATGTACTATCAAGGTGGACCTCAAGAAAGCTTATGATTCAATTGAATGGGCTTTTCTAAAAAGCATTCTTCTGGAACTGGGTTTTCCCCAGTTATTTGTTTCTTGGATCATGGCTTGTGTTTCTACTGTATCATATTCTATTCTTCTTAATGGCAAACCATGCACTCCTTTTCATGCTAAGAAGGGGCTCAGACAGGGGGATCCCTTATCCCCTTTTCTTTTTGCAATTGGTATGAAATATTTATCTAGATGCTTAAGTAATCTTAAAGAAAACACAAATTTCCATTACCATCCTAAATGTGCCAGATTTCATATCTCTCATATGATGTTTGTTGATGACTTGCTGATGTTCTGTAGAGGTGATTTGCCTTCTATCCAAGAAATCCTAAAAGCTTTTAAGCTTTTCTCTCAAGCTTCAGGGTTGGAAGCTAATCTTCAGAAAAGTAACATTTATCTTGGAGGTACTTCTAATGAGACTATTTCAGCTGTTCAAGATACAACTCAGATTCCTTTGGGTGAATTCCCTTTCAGATATCTTGGCGTTCCACTTTCCACCAAGAAGTTATCTTATACCACTTGTAAGCCACTGATTGAGAAAATCATGGCTAGGACTAAAACTTGGGCTGCAAAAACTCTTTCTTATGCAGGGAGAGCTCAACTAGTCAAGTCTGTCCTTCTGAGTATGCAAATCTTTTGGTGCCAGATCTTCATTCTTCCAAAGAAGATTCTAAAAGAAATACAAGGGCTATGTAGAACCTATTTATGGACTGGCAAAGACCAGCCTTCCAGGAAAACTCTTGTTTCATGGGAGCAAATTTGTTTCCCTAAAACTGGAGGTGGATTGAACTTCACAAATCTGAGATGTTGGAATAAAGCAGCCATATCCAAACACTTCTGGGCT
Organism: Beta corolliflora; assembly: GCA_947648045.1. NCBI lineage: Eukaryota > Viridiplantae > Streptophyta > Magnoliopsida > Caryophyllales > Amaranthaceae > Beta > Beta corolliflora. Next base: position 53,633 of record CANSZD010003929.1, on the reverse strand, counting down.
ATTGCTCTTAAACAAGACAAACTTTGGATTCAATGGATTCACTCTTACTATATTAAAGGGGCTGATATTTGGACTATGAAAGTCTCTGCTGGGATGTCTTGGGTACTAAAAAAAATCATGAACTGTGGAAATATCTTTGAAAATGGCTCCAAGCTGCATGATTTTGAAAATGATGGAAAGTTCTCCATCAAAAAGTGCTATCTTTGCAATCGAGAACCCACCGCTCATGTTAGTTGGAAACGACTAATTTGCAATAACAAAGCCTCTCCTAAAAGCCTTTTTATTACATGGTTAGCAGTGCTCAATAGATTAGCCACAAAAGTCAGGCTAGCTAATTGGAATATGGTGAATGATACCAACTGTGGTCTTTGTAACAATGCAGAGGAAGATATCAATCATCTTTTCTTCAATTGTGTCTATTCTACTACAATTTGGGGGAAATGCTTGAATATCCTTGGAATCTCAAGAAGGCCAAAATCCTTTATGGAAGAGATTAATATAGCAGCTGAACATTGTAGAAGAAGAAGCAAGCGTAGCAAGTTGTATGGGATGTTATTTGCAGAAACAATATACCATATTTGGATTCAACGAAATCAACAAGTGTTTGAAGGCACTTACAAAAATCCTGAGCAAACAGTGGATTCAATTTTGTTTACTGTAGCTTGTAGAGCTAAGGGTGAATTGAAAAATCTCTTGTATAGATAGGTGGCTTTCATTCTGGTTGTTTTTGGCAAGTTTGTTACTATAGGGTAGCATATGAAGAGTCTAACTTATCAACCCTTCCTAGAAGGTGGGATAGGTTGGATACTGATGCTGTTTATTCCCTTTAGACTGTCGATTTGGTGTTTGTATCATCCTTTTTTTGGTTATCAATAATAACTTTGAATTTCCAAAAAAAAAAAGTCAAAAGATATCTAAAGATCATCTGTAACATAGGGCTGTATTATTTTAGATGGGCAAAAGTTATGCCTTTATAATCCCTCCTGAGGTTGGTTGATTTTCTTTTTGTGTCCTTGGTTGGATATTGTCTTCATAATGCTAACCTTGCAAAGAAATGTGTGATGGAAGTCATAAGTCATCTTAGATGTGGATGCCATTAAAATGTTCTTCATGTTTTGTGTGATTGCTACCGGCTGCTGGTATTTGGGGTGGGGAACAATGTGCTAGGCGTAGAGATGATGTATCTTCTTCTAGAAAATGGATCGCGTGGGTGCTTGATTATCTCATCCAAAGAATCTTCAACTTCGTTGTGAATAATTTTTTTTGGAGCATGTAGTATGAAATGGAGGAAGTATGCTGCAGGCGAAATTGCAGATCCAATGTTGATCCAAAACTTGATCCCCAAGTTTTTATTTTTTGAAGGGAACTTGATCCCAAGTTGAATAACTACTGAATATGCCAAAAGGCGATTACACGATTTGTCACGAAATGCTTTATAGGCGAGGGGTCCAAAATCCAGCCTAGGAAACATAAGAGGGTTGATGGATTGATGATATCCAAGTTGATTGGAGCTGGTTCTTATTGAAGGTCTAGAGTTACTCATTGGACTAAGACAAGTAATTAAGTCTTAGAGATACTTATTTCTCGAACCCTAGGATTAAAGTTAAGGAGAAAGACTATATTGATATTCAAATTTTTTACAGTTTATTGGTTTGATATTTGCAGGTCAGATATTTAACAGTAGGTGGGAATAATTTTTACCCTGCAAACACCACACGTGACAAGATTTAATTTAGACTCAATACCACTATAATTTAGGGTATGTGTCTTGCCAAGTAACCGAGTACTAGTACGTTATACCATGGGATAATTATGATAGACCATGTTTCCGTATTTGATTGTCGAAAATACCAAATCGTACTATAGTAAATGATATCCTTAATTAAAAACCTCGATACATTATTTGTGGTAGATTAGTGATTTAAGAAAACCTTGTTTAGAGAATAGTAAATTTGAGATTCAAGGTTGGTCCAGTGATGGTGAGGGCGACAAGACGACAACTATTTCTAACCATTAGATGAGACAAGATGTCTGACAGATATTGTGATTTGCTTTTCATCAATGTGAGCTAGAGGGGTTTGATCTTCACGTGTAGAGGGGATTTTTAATCCTCCCGGTATGAGCGTTCATCTAATCGTAAGAAAATGTCTTTGATTCTTCCAAGGGAATATATCGTATTTTTATGTTAGTTTTTTTATAATAACAAGTCATATTTCTTAACAATAAAAACTTTAATCATACATTATTTGTGGTATGGTGGAGATTTAGTAAACTTATTTAACGATGGATTAATATTATGATATTCCAACTCTTATCACTTGTTTGTGTACTTATCTTTTAGACGCTAAGAAACTATTTGATAATTTCTATTGTGTAACTTTTACTCAATTAATCAACTAATTTGCCACCTTTACCAAGGAAATGTTTAGTAAAATAGAGTGCTGACCTTTTGCATTAGTGCTAAATTATTTTTTTGATAAAAGTAAACGAGTTCTAGAATTTCAGAATTGTAAAAAAAGTAAATGAGTGCTGACCTTCTCTATATGTAGATTATAAAAAAATTGTCGACTTTTGACTTTTTAAATATTTACATGTTATTTTTGAAAAACAAATCAATCATAATGTAAAGATAAAATTAATAGATTCATCTTGGACAATACTATATTTTGTTAAAGGTTCAAGCAACGAAGACAATTAAAAACAAAAAAAAAGTCAAAGGAAATAATTTTTTTTCCCACAAAAGGTAATAACCCTAGTATACAAATTTAATCATAACCCTAGTATACAAATTTAATCATACACTCAGATAAACTTATAACTCTAAATGAGCAAAATTTGTAATATGGTGAGAGTTTTAAATGTGTAAATGAGTTAGAAATAACGTTGAATATGCCATATACATGTTATACTCGTATATGTACTTTCTAGATATACTTTACAAGTTACAATAATCTCTAAAAATAATTTAGATAGAGCACTTAGGAAATGGAGTTGGCTCAAGTGATAGTTTTTCCATCTTCCCTGATAAAGTCTAGGGTTGAATTAAAACCCCAAGTAATTTGTTTGGGATTTAGGGAAAGTGTTGGGAGATATCTAACTTATAATGGGTTTTTGAATAGAGGTCCAAAAATAATCCTATTAATTTCTTCTTACTTACAAAAAAGAAAATCAAAGAAAGCATTATTAATTTTACGGTCACACGACATAATGAAGTCCTACATCATCTTGTAGGGGCTGAGGCGCGACTTAGTCATGTTGACTAAATTAATTGTATGTTCCTATAGGTTGTAGCTGAAATGACAATCATGGGATGCATATAGTCAATCAATATCAAGCTAAGCTTGGCTTAGTGGTAAGGAAATAACCTTTCAACCTCAAGGTTGGAGGTTCAATCCCCACTAGCGGCACTTTGGGAGAAGGTTTCCCTTTACCATCCCCCAATCTCAAAGTGTCGCCGCAAACCTGCAGGGTTAACTCGCGAGAGGTGCCGTGCAGCGGGAGCCCTTCAGCTTACCATGGGGTCCCCAGTGGAGCCCCCAAATAAAATATAGAGTCAATCAATCAAATTAATAAAAGTTTAAAGGATTTTTCTACATAATGCCTTGATGTTTTACGGAATTCTACGTTATACATGACCTTTTTAAACTTTCCACATTATACCCCTAAACTTTCTAAATGTTACACAAAATACTCTTACTAATATAAAATCATATCCCAAACCTCACTTAGCCTTCAATTTCTCAGATCATATATGCCAATCTTAGTCAACTAACAAGGCCGCTCAAAATCCAACTTTATGCCCGAAAGGTAAGAAACTCCCAAACTCCACTGTTTGATGTTTTGTATAAGGGTATTTTTTTGTAATATTTAGAAAGTTTAAGGGTACAACGTGAACATTTCAAAAAGGTCAAGTAAAACATAAAATTTCGTAAAACACAGGGGCACTATGTAGAAAAAGTCAAATGTATTTATTATATATATTTATGTTAGTAAAAGAGTAATCGAGTATGTTCAAAAGCTTTTTTAGCTAATTGACATAGCCAAGCTTGCTTTGGTTTTTTTTTTACAAGAAGAAAACTATCATTCATTGAAAAGTCATCCGGCATCTACATTGATTGATAAATGAGATATGGGAGTAGATATGAAAAATAACTAGAAATACATCATCCAAAGAAGTTAACTGAAAATCTGTTCGAGCCCATTTAAATCGATGTTTACGCATCTTGAACTGAATCCTGAACGTGCTATAACTCTTTGAATATCAATACCCTTGCTGTAGATCGGATCTTTCATCTTCCAAATCACACCTTCCCCTGAAATAACCAGAAAAGCAGAGCAAAAACAAAAGAAAGAAACAAACTTCTACCAGATGAGAAGAAAAACCTTTATTGAAAAGGAAGATCACCGCCTCAATGCCACCACAATCAACCACTTTTGCCTCTCTTTCTCTAATCAGAATAGATGGGAGGGAAAAACCACAACCCACGATCTAACCAGAGCAAAAGAGATGAGGGCAAAAGACTATGGGGATGAGGAGATGATCAGGCGAAAAACACAAAGAAACAACAAAAGAAAACTCGCGGAGGGAGGGGAGTGTAACACCCCCAAAATCCATACACGTCTAAACTACGTTGCATCGACTTTGGGAGTGTTACCGCCGCGGTGAAACGCAAGGCTTATTGAATTTAAGACACTAACTTACTCTTTATTATGAAAACTAAATTGCAGCGGAAATAAAATGATAACTTAACTACAACTCGGGAATCACTATTGACCCCTTTTATTTAAAATCATTAACTATGTAAATCATAAACAATCTCTAGGATGTTCAACCAAAACAATTTAAAAGTTTATAATCAAAAGTATTCCCCGTATGCCCGAACTTATGCAAAGATCACCAAGATACCTAATCCGCTCCCCATTGAAATATCAATGGTTCATCACAGTCAACAAACAACACAAATAACAAACAATCGGCCTATGCCGAGTACGTACATAATCGCTTAAATAATACACTAAGCATAATCAGAATAACAAAAACCATTCCTAGACATGATGCTACAAAAACATTAAATTCCGTTTTTACAATTTATTTGGCATCGAACGGGCACCGTCATCTTTCTAGAATCATACGGGCTACTTAATCCTTAATAGACAACTTAGTCTATTAGATGAAATGTAAATACGGTTTTGTTCCGTTCCACACCCATCACCTTAGTATGCATACCCCCAAGATCGTACGGAACCTTCCGCCTACTTGAGTTATCAAAATTTATAAGGACACTACTGTCGTCACAAGAGGCTCGCGTAGGAGTGTAGAACAAGTCCCACACTCCCCCATTGTTCATCACTTGTACGGAGCCCAACTACAAGTTTATTGCCAAAATCCTTTCTTAGTATTGTCCATTCATACCACATTAAACATATAATCATTTAATGTTATTTCTTAGATACAACACTCAAATCTTTACCTCTTGCAACATCCTTGTTACACCATAGATCAAAGAATACAAATCCAAAACTTTCATGCTTATGATACGATAGAATTTCGCATAACAATGCTACATACCGCAATCATGCTACCAAACAATCTCAACAATCACAATCATACAATCGTTCCCTATCATGATTCTAGGTTCCAATATAACAATCATAACCTAAACATGATACTAATATATCGAACTGAACTAGTACGCGTACGTACCTTGTAACGGAGAATTTTCGCGACTACTTAAAACGTTCCGCTTATGAAATTGGGACCTAATCGAATAATAAAAGTATAATTCAGTTCTAAGTCCTTGATATCATTAAAATAAAACCAACTTAACCACTATGTAAAACTTAGTGTTTTGAACAATCAAAGTAAACGTTCTTGTTGTTTAAACTTTCTTTTCATGAACTCTATTGAAACTAACATATTTAGAAGCTAATTACTATGCTTGCAAAAATCGATTTCTTTTAACTTATTTTATGCTTTGTTGAACACTACAAACTTACACAATTTCATATACAAGTATCGTCAAAATCGATTTGCGGAATAAATTATCATAAGAACTACCAACAATTTCCTAATTATAAATCGATTTCTTTTATTAATTTTATACTTTACTTATAATTACAAACTTAATCAAAGATTCATAAGAATTACAAAATCGATTATATACGTTAATTTAAAGAGGAAAAAGGGAGAATTTTAATATCTTTATACCGGCCAACTTGCGGGCGACGACCACCGACGACACGAGGACTCCGGCGGCCGCACCACCACACTCGCAGCCTCGACGCGTCGCTCACAAAACCCCGAGCCACACGCAAGCACTCGCTCGCCCACCGCACGCACCACACGACCCGCACAGCACCCTCGCTTGCACCACACGACGATCTCGTCGCCCCCTTTGGTCCCGCAGGCGCAACTCCGAGCACCCCACTCTCGTCTTCGCACGCTTGCTCGAACACCGCACAGAACACCCCCGTCTTCGTCGCGACTCGCACGACCACACTCTCGAACCACGACCTCGCACTCGCTCGCCTCGACCCTCACACTCACTCGCACACACTCAAGCACTCACACACAACCTTCGCGCACAACTCGGCTGCATGACCTCGTCTAGAGCGACGAGATTCCTAGGTGGCGACGAGGGAGAAGGAGAGAGAGGAGAGAGAATTTGAGAGAGAGAAAAACGGCTGGGAGAGGAAAATTGAGTGTTTAGGGTTTTCTAATTTTTCTTTTTCTTTTTTTTTTCCTTTTCATATTTATAGTATGAGAAACCTTAGTTTATTAGGACTTGATTCCAAATCGAATTCTGATTTATTATTTAACAAAAACCGAATTATAATATAATTAGGTACGAAAGTCGGTTGTATATTTAATTTATAACTGTAGGCTTACCTAAAATATATTATAAAATACTTTCACTTTTACTTTATATTTTCTTATTTATAGCAAAATAACTCCCAAAAATACGGAGTATTACAGGGAGACACGCCTTACACCAGCCGTGAGGCTAGGCGGCGGCCTCCCCAAACGTGTTTTTGGAGATAGGGTTTGGGGTTTATTTTAGGAGGGGATTTTTAGAGGACATAGCCAAGCTTGTTAAGACTTAAGACCTTAAGCCAATTTTAAACCTGAATTGTGCCACAACACATCTAACATTTATTGAGTCGAGCCCAAATTGTTCACCAACAAACTTGATTTATTATTACCCACCCCCGCCATGCGCAAATTAGATGGTGGACACGAGTCTACCATCCAAATGGTGCGCACCATTTGATACGACGTCGTTCCGCAATGAACAAAACAACATCCTCAATGAACAAACTAAGCAACATGAAGATGAAAGTGGAACAAAAGAATAACACACGAGACTCAATGAACATATGAGTCAGCAATGAACATCTGAATCAGCAATGAACATCAAGAAAAAAAGATGAACATAAGAGGAAATATCTGGTGAACAAACCACTCAACCTAATGAACAGACAAAGAAAACACAATGAACAAAGAAATATCTGCAATAAACAAACTAAGAAACATAAATATAAAGGCCAACAAAGGAGAATTGACGAGATCGATCTTTCGTTGGAGAACAATTGATGTTCATTGGTTTTCGCGATCCATTTAATGTTCATTGGAGAGCGATTGATGTTCATTGGTTTCACGCGTTTTATGTTTTTTTGGCTGCGTTTTAGTCCGTGTCTACCATCCTAATGGTAGACACGAGTCCACCATCTACCAATTGCCCGCCATGGCGCCATGTATTCATTTATGATACCAAATCCTGTAGTGAACTCTAACGTCTGAATCTGATCAAGCACTTTACCTTCTTTATCGAAACATTTTTCCTTCTTTTGACCTTCACTGTTCGTTCTGCCCAAACAATCACAAAATTCTCTCGGACAAATTTCAATTCATCAATCACAACTTCTTTTAACCTTCTTTTTCCTCATTTGTGTCATTTCCTTCATCTCAAATAAAAAATCTCTTTATTGCACGCACAAACAATCAATTTTGATTCATCACTCTAACAAATTCTCTCAAACAATCAGCTAAGGGAGAACGAATTATCAAAGAATGGTGAATCTGAATTGCGAGGATAATGTTGATGATGTGAATTCGATTGCAAAATGCAGGAAGATCAACGTCAATGATTCGTCGGAAACCCTAAATTCACTAGAAGATATCATCATCAACGAAATTCTACCAAGACTTGCGGTAAAAACCCTAATTCGATTCAAATCAGTTTGCAAATCATGGCATTCAACTATTTGTTCACCTGAATTTGTGAAAATGCACTTCAATTTCTCCTCATCTTCCGCACATCAATTCATCCTACATAATTTTTTCACATCCAAGTTTATTTCATTGCCTTATGATGAATTTAACAATATCAAAAACCCTGTTGATATTGGTGTCCTTGATTTTCGGTATTTCAAAAGACACCCACATGAAATTGAAGTTATGGGCGTATGTAATGGCTTGCTTTGTTTGCATAGTCATTGTACTGGAGATGATCGTATAGGCGTATAGCATATAGTTTCTTTTCAATATGTAATCCTGCTACGAATCAGTACTGTGAAATCGATAACCCTTATTCGCCTCTCTTAATGCTAGCAGCGTGTCATTGGTTTGGTTATGTACCATCTATGAAAGATTACAAGATTCTTGCTTCATTTGATGAGTATAGTAATAGTATGACTGTGTATTCTTTGAAGAGTGGGACATGGAAAGAACTCGATGTTCTTGATCGGCCTTTGTCAAGACCTATCATTGCTCACTTCAATACAATAATGTTTGATTATGAGTTGTACTGGGTTTCGTCTGATATAAGCAATAAACAGAGAATTGTCAGGTTTAACTTAGTGACCGAACAAGTGAAAGAATTTCCGCGAATGGATTGGCTAAGTGTGTATGCTGACACTGAATTTCTTGAAATGAATGGGTGCTTGTCGTTATATTGCTCATCAAATGATCTAGTTTCCGATGTTTGGATGCTGAAACAACGTGATGACTGGACTTCTTGGGAGAAATCATTTTCTCTTCATCACGGAGGTTTTTCCCTTCATAGTGTCGCTCCCACTGGAAAGTTTTTACTAAATCGTCGTGAATTTGAACCATGTGAGTCAGACGAATTCAAGATAATTGACGCAAGTAAAGGTACTCAAGACCAATCCCATGGGGACCCTTATTGTTGTGATGTAGACACAATAGGATATGGAGGAGGATTTTATGTGGAGAGTCTCATATGGCCTATTGGGGCAACCAAGTCCACCGAGGAGGAAGATCACGAGGTTTAGTAATGTATGCTATTCTCTTAAGATGAAGGATTTGTGTTAAAACTCTGAAGATATAGGCTTCTGACTTGAATTCCGCGCTTGTAGATGATATTTGTGAAGACATACTGGTACATATATTTGGCCACCATTATCTGCAAGTATAATTGATGCATTTTTTTTGAAATTTCCATAGAGATACAAACAGGGCTTGATATAGATTGTGTTAAATCGATCTCTTGTAGTAGATCGTTTCTCATATAGTTCATTTGTTGATCTGTATGTTGCACTGGAAAGTTTGGATTTAGTTTATCATATAGATTGGTGGAGTGCTATTGCGGACTTATGAATTTTCAACCGTGTCTGTGTTTGTTAATTTTTGGCCTTGAATGAAATTGAGCATCTTTTTCTCCGGCCTCTATTATGATATTATTAGTGGCATTTTCTGTCTTAATAGGTGCTAACTTTAGTGCATTAATTAATAATTATATCTGGTTGATGACATACTTCCTCCGTTCCAAAACAAGTGAAACACTTCTCTCATTTATGTGAGAGCTTTTTCAGACAAGTGTTTCACTTATTTTGGAACGGAGGAAGTATATCTTTTTGGTTCTGAGCATGGAGAACTTTTACTGGTGTTTTTATTCCCTGATTAGTGTTGTTAATCTATTTAGTTAGTGCAGAATTGAGCATATATGTTGTAATTAGTATTGTGAACCCTTGTAATTAGCTGTCTAGGATGATACAGGATATCTGATGTTACAGTATATCTGATAGAATGTTGAAGTTTAGGCTAATTGATCAGGTCACTTTTTCTTTTCTCTTTTTTGGGATCTTGGTCCTCACTTCTTGCTGCTGTGGATTGAGCATGTCTACAGGAATCATGCATCTGAGAAAACATAAGTATTTTTTTGTGGGTTATAGTTATCAATTTTATATAAAATACTCACGTCCAACTTTTATCTTCAGATTATCGTTAATTTGGACTACACTAAGTCAAAATCTTATAAATTTGAGATCCATACCGAGGATTTGATTAATATTTAAGTAATCTGGTTCCAATTGACTTGGCTGGTCATTCCCATCTTATTTATGTGAAATTATGGACAACCTTAATCAGAGCACTAGCTCATTATAATGTTCTTTCATTTACTTGCTTAGATTGTAGATTTATCTTTTTTTTTATATATAACATTTCTGGCGCTTTTGTTTTTCCCATATTTTTGTATGAGAGGTCTCAGATAATTATATAATACTTCCTCTGTTTTTTTTATTATAACTTTATAAGAATTTTAAGTTAAAAATTGGTAGAAAGTTAGTCTATGAAAAATTGAAACACAAAAAATCTTAAAATTTAAATACAAAACAACTTAAAACTAAGGGAAATTTGTTATAATATTTTTATTTAAATGTCATTTTTTTAGGAAACCACCCATTAGCAAGAAACCACTTTTTATGAATTTTTTTGCGAGATGAAACTTTTTGTCAAAGTTCAATCATTAAGTTACATTTTCAAGCATTGACTGATTGACTCACACGCGCACATCACGTGACCCAAAGGCTCTGTTCTTTTGGACTGAATTAATGAAAATTCAGTTCAGTTCAAGTTTATTCAGTTTAGTTCAGTTCAGGTATATTCAGTTCAGTTCAGTTAGTTTCCTCTCACAGTTTTCATTTACTTCAGTTCAGTTCAGGTTTATTCAGTTCAGTTCAGTTCAGTTTAGGTTTATTCAGTTCAATTTAGGTTTATTCAGTTCAGTTTAATTCAGTCCAAAAGACCAGAACCTTAATCCTCCGATTTCATTTCTTTTCCTTTCAAATTTCTCCTCAATTTCATTCTTTGTAATATCTTTTGTATCTCTAAACCTCTTCACTGCAAAGAATCTAAGGGAAAATGAAAGAAAGTGAAGAATTAAGTGGATCACGTGAGGTACACATGCGAGTCAACGTATGAAAATAAAAGTTAATGACCGAAATCTGATAAGTTTCATCTTGCAAAAAAATGTCATTAAAAATGATTTTGTGCCAATTTCCTTTATAAGTAGTTTGTCACAAAAACTATATAACACATGGTTGCTAACAAATTTTCCTAAAAGTTTTTAGGAATTGGACTAAGACATTCTGATAACAAACCTAACATATCGATACTAATTAATTATGCATATGTAACCAATCAACGAAGGAATTTTCCTGTTTCCTTTATGTGCTAATTAATATACGAGCTTTGACTTGTACTATATTATACCATTATATATAAAACTGAAAAACCAGATAAAATCTTCCTATAAAAAAATAAAAGAAAAAGCATATAAAATCCAACCTGTGGACGCTAGTGAGATGAACATGAAACTCCATCAATTATAACATGTTTATTTCCTTATTTTCTCTTTTAAAAAAATAATATTCAAATAACTTACTCCATACTCCATCAAGTACTAATTTTCCTAGCAACTTCCTTTTTGTATTTCTAGTGCATTATATATTTATATATAGGAATGCACCCTTGCCCAAAATAAAGTTGATATTATAGATCAAATTAACATGGAGTTGCTAGGACGCTTCAGAAGAGCCGTCAATAAGTTGACATTTTTGATGAATCTCCACAAGTACCTTACAAGCAGCACATGGCAAGTGGCTTCATTGATAAGAGCTCGAGCTCCGGCCACCATCACCGGGCCCCTTCAATGGAGGCGTAGGCGACGCGCCCTTAGCTTCAATGATCGTCCAGGATTAAGAGCTTGTGTAGAGGTTGTAGTTGTTGATCATGATCATTGTTCTCATACAAATGATGTTGATTATGATGGTGAAGAAGATAATTGTTGCCGATCAGAGGGCTCTAATGGCGCTACATCACCTCATCCATTACGACGTACCACAAGTTATCCATTGGAAGCTGATGTAGATAAACAAGCTGAGATGTTTATTGAGAATTTCTACAAGCATTTAGTTTATGAAAAACTAGTTTCATTGAATTTAAGGTATTGTGGGGAAACAACCAGCACCAGCTTCAGTTCTTCTGCTGATGATGCCTTTCTTTTTTCCACTTAATTAATTACAACTTTTATTTCAATAAGAGTCAAAGATTGGCTTAGTTGGTTAGAGACATCCTTTCACTCTTGTGACAAGGATTTAATTCTTGCCATGGCAAAGTGGGATCCTCAAATTCCCCCAGCGATATTTATCTTACCTAAATAAAAGACAAATGCCCTGTTTAGCAATTAGCTGATAGTATTAGTTTTTAGCTATTAGCTAATAGCGGATTGTATTCGCTCATTTGACTAGCTAGCTGTTTGTATAAAGGTGTTTGGTATATAACTGATAGCTGATTGCTCCATAATTGCGTAAAATGACCAATAAGGACATGTGTATAATATATTATTGTACATTATATTGTTTATTAATGTAATCTTCAACAACTTTAGGACATAAATGTAATTGGCCCACTCATTTCCAAATCTCTAATGTTGAAAAAACTTCTTTCCTAGTTTTTTGGACCCAATCAGCTAATTGAGACCTCTCTTTACCAAACACTCAATTAGCGGATTGACTAGTCAAATCCTTTAATATGAGTTAGAGGTGATCATGGGCCGGGTTAAGCCTCAAAAATATTGCCCGTTGGTCGGGCCGAAATTTTGTGCCCAAAGCCCGTTATTTCGGGACAAAAAGGGCGGGCTTTTCGTGCCAAAATCGGGTCGGGCCCGACCGCATGCCAAAAAATTCTGCCCAAACCCGCCCAAAATTCAGGCCGGTCGGACTCGCGGGCTGGGCTTTTTTGATCAGCTCTAATATGAGTTCAAACCTCTGTTTTAACCCTGAACCGTTCTTTACCAAATAAGGCTAAAGATATTTACTATATATTTTTTAATTGTTTCAAGAAAAATCGCTACAGACATTGAATTTTAACAAAAACAAGTCTTTGCTGCAGATAAAATCTATACTAATATGTTAAAAGGTGTTCCTTAACAAGGAACTGTGCCACATGACGCTATCCCTTAGAGTGTTTACTTTATGTACTCCACATACAATAAAAAAAATTAGAAAATATATGGTCTAAGATTCAAGACTATGACTTCAAGTCACTATATTAAAGTGTTAACCACGCACTAACCCAAGTAATATTTGGTGTTATAATTTTAAATTGAAATGTTAATAAATGAAAATTATAATTCCCGAGGAATATCCCGAGCCTAAAAACTAGTGAATAATCATCAAAACTGGCAAACATGGTCACTCAACAATATAATTAAAGGACATATGTCAATTTTAACCCCTAATCTTTAACATGCTAATAAAATGTAAAATGTTTACCATATAAGTTTTATATTATCTCTATATACTTCCTCCATTCTTTATTTATTACAACATTAGATCATGACACATTATTTAAGAAAACCATAAGAGAAGAGAGAAATAAGCCATGTGAAGAGAAGGCATATAAAGAGAAAATATTACTAAATAAAGAAATATTACAATTAATATGAAACTTTCAAATAAGAAAAACGTTACAATTAAAAAAGAATGGAGGAAATATTTTTTTTTTAAATAAGGAGAAGGACGACCCTGTCTAAACTCTAAACCTCAACTTGCACGGTATTTTTTGTTTAACATTTGCACGCCAGACACTTGAGAGTAGAAGGGAAAGGTAAAGGGAATCCCAACCCTAAATATTAGGGTTGGAAGAATTCGACCTTGTAACCTTTAAATTTATAAGATGAACACCCTAAGATGAATCCCAAACTAACTATATCGCTCTATCTACATAGAGAGGTAATATACCAAACTGGCAAATACTTAAACTAATATTTAAAAACCGATATATAATTGGAGTGCTTTTTACCTGCTCACTTTGATTTCTTCCATGCTCCATCAACTTGACAACCGGCTGAACGCCATGAAAGTCGAAACCACCGTGAACCAGTCACGGTGGACTAAACGCCATGAAAGTCGAAACCACCATGACCCGGTTTACCGATTACGGGTCACGGTGGTTTGTTGATAGCTAATAGGGGGTGTAGAAAATTGATGGCTCAAGTGATATATATATACCGATATACGGAGCAAACCACGAAAAGAAAATTAGAGAATATTTTATTTTTTAACATATAGATGAACACGTAGACTGCAAATTGAGTAACATAGCCGACACATATGCAATTCCAATTCGCTGCCATGTATGGCGTAACAGTTAACACCATGTTGGCAAAATAATAAGGGCTTGCCACGTATGGAAAATCGTTTTATACTTTCATCCAGCTTTTATCTTCATATTATTATTTTTTTTTATTTAAGAAAAGATAATTCGTCCGAAGACTAATTCCTGAAGCAGCCCATAAGTAAATGCCCCAATATATTGTTGGGATGAGGATTCGAACCCTCGGAAATATCCTGGAATTCGGGGAGGTACTCCACTGAGCTACCACATCTCCCTCATCTTCATATTATCTTTGATTTGGACAGCATCTTGATTTGCTAAGTCAATATCCTAAAATATGAGATGCAAACCGACAATTTAATTAAAATCTAAATAATCTTGGTTTCAACTTCCAATTGACTTGGCTGGTCATTCCCAACTAATTCATGTGAACATGTGGACAACCTTAATCAAAGCACTAGCTCATTTTATTGTTCTTTTACCTAATCATGTAAATCGGTAAATATATAATTTACTCCCTTCATTACTTATTATAAATTTATAAGACATTTCAGTCAAAAATTGAAAGTGTATGGGTATAACCCAAGTACGTTAGCGGACCCCTGTATAAGTTTGCGAACGCCATAACGAACGCGGACACTGAATGTCGCCTACAGCTCTAACAAGTCAGTACATCAACATGGTCCGACAACGTTGGCGGTCGCCCAACAAGACAAAATAAGGGAATCTTCCCAACTGTTAAAAGCACTACGACCGTACACGTGTAAAAGGATTACGCACTCGGTGAATAGTACTTCTATAAATACCCCACTAGTACTATTCCTGCGTACATTCTCTCACACTCAGAATTCTTATCTCTCTCTCTACTTTCTCTCTCTAAATCCTATTTGGACACGTGCTGACTTGAGCGTCGGAGGGGGTTTCCTCGCATCCCCCCGAGGGTAGTTCACGTTTGCTTCTTGTGTAGTTATTCACTAGCGGAGTCTAACCCCAATCTTTGGCGGACTTCTCTCAAGACCGCCAACAGTTTCAACACCGAAACAACTTGGCGCTAGAAGGAGGGGGCAGGCGGCAGGTGTGTTAGCGGCTTGAGGTTTTCGTTAACGCCGAGAGCGTCGAAATCAAGGTGGTCAAAGCCTGTGGACATACAGGAAAAAAAAACTAACTACTTTCATCAGATGGACCAGTCCGATAACGACACTTACCATTTTCATGAGTAGGGCTGAGCAGCATGGCCGATAAGGGTTTGTTCCCCAGGATGTACTTGGAATGAGGAATCCAATATTTAGGCTCTTTAACTTTCACCTCTTTCCCGACCTCATAGGTGACTAAATAATCCTCCGTGTCAAAGTAATCGAAGGCCGCTAACTCTTCCTCAGTTAGCGGAATAAGGGGTAAATGCTCCATGTGCGGACGGGGCTCGGTAAAATGACGACGCACTGGATAATCCTCAGGAACTCGTAACCAAAAGAAAGCGTCCGGCCAGCCCTTCAAACCAGTTACTTTAGGCTGGATTGTCATCTTCTTGTCGGCCGTAGTTAGTGACCACCAACCTGCCTGCCTAGAAGATCCATTTTTCTTCAGCCAATGGATGTGGCGGAACAAATTCAGCGTTTGCGGAAAATCCAAAAAACGCACAACCCAGATGTACGCTATCAAATTCCGGACCGCTAGTGGAGTCCATTGAGCCAAGCACACGTTGAAAGCATTTAAGATCTTTACCAAAAAAGAGTCTAGAGTGAAGCGGAGGCCAAACTCGAAATGATGAGTATACACGGCCACGTGACCGGGAGGACACTCCGTCACAATGGCTCCCTCTGGTGGGACTATCAGCCGATAACCCGACGGAACAAAGTATAAATCCCGAGCAACTCTCGGGTTGGCAAGGTCAGTGGCGTCCTGACGCCAAGGTAAATCAATCTCTACACTGAGAGGACCGGCACTGAAATCATCAGGCAGCCATAAAGCATCAGAGCCCGGTCCGGTCTCAGTCTCCTCCATCGGATTCGAGCTGTCGACCCTCAACTCGGCAGCACGGGAAGATTCCCAAACCACATGTGCAGACAAAGGGACAAAAACGTCAATATTTGCATCCGCAGAGTCAATCGCATCCTCATTGACGCGGACGGCATGACTCGCAGCAGTGCGACGATGATAAACATGCAGTCTCTTGGCGGACCATGACGGTAGCAATAGAGTCGTTGTCGTCACCTAAATCAATAATATGAGGGTTAGGAGCCGCATATTGTTGCAAGCGGTCGAAAAAGTCAGCCGTTACTTCCACCCCAGCATCCGCCAAGCTATCCAACCAAGCATGCTCTCTAAGAGGTGCTACATCAAGGCCGGGAGCGGCATCGGTCGGAGGATGCCTAACGGATCGTCTAGCAAGAATCTGATGCCTAAGCTCCCTAAGCGTTTGCCGGTCACCACTCTGACTGGCGGATAGATACCTCCTAGTCAAGTTATGCTCCTCAGGGGTAGTAGGGTCGTTTAAAAACTTTGACCTTAACTCTCTTTCTCTCTCAGCGGTAAGAGGTATGTCCGCTAACAACCTGGTCCTCCCCACTGGACTTAAGCTAGAAGCAGGTTCACTATTGGCCAGAGGGGAAGAGGGTTCGTTATCGGCCAAAGGGGAAGAAGGGTCACTCTCTGTCATGAACGCCTCACTAGGGGTATTCTGGCTATCAGACTGGTCCGACATGATGAAAACGCAAAAGAAACTTAATAAAACACGGAGAGAAATCGAAGAAATACCTGGAAAAGAAAGGTCACTGGAGAAAAATAAAGCAGAGAGCGAAAGACGCCGGAAAAGGTAAATGAAATCCCCGAACAGCGAAATTGCACCAAAAAACTTGAGCTTGAACCAAAACACCACCGGAAAAGCTAGAAGAAGCACCGGCAAAAAGACAAATCTTCAAACTCAGACAAAACCCAGAAAATGTTCGTCAAGAAAAGACGAAATTTTCAGTACACTAGAACCTGAAAGTGAAAACTAGAAGATTGAGTAACTTTTCGGAGTAATTTGAGCACAGGAAAAGTGATTTTTAAGCAATGCAAGTTTTGGTTAAGGAGGTTTTGTCAGAGAAGAAAGGGAGAAGGAAAGAGAAGCTAGTGAGCGTATGATAAAAACTCAGAAAAAGACAACTGCTCCGGTATATATGCACGGATGAACGGTTGAGATCGAAAGACTTATCAATTCCCTCTCCAGATTCTTGCCAAGTGTCGAAGCATGGTAAACCCTAATAAAGTAATGGGCGGGATTTTCGGAAAGGTAATCATTAACTTTTCGAAATTTTTTCAACTCCCTACGATGACACGTGGCACCCAACGAATGAACTTCTTCAAAAAATTGAGCACGACAACAATGATTCGCGTACATCAACAACATCATTAACGGTCAAGACCCCAAATGATGCTGGGGGGCTAGTTGTATGGGTATAACCCAAGTACGTTAGCGGACCCCTGTATAAGTCCGCGAACGCCATAACGGGCGCGAACACTGAATGTCGCCTACAGCTCTAACAAGTCAGTACATCAACATGGTCCGACAACGTTGGCGGTCGCCCAACAAGACAAAATAAGGGAATCTTCCCAACTGTTAAAAGCACTACGACCGTACACGTGTAAAAGGATTACGCACCCTGTCAGGTGAATAGTACTTCTATAAATACCCCACTAGTACTATTCTGCAGGTACATTCTCTCACACTCAGAATTCTTATCTCTCTCTACTTTCTCTCTCTAAATCCTATTTGGACACGTGCTGACTTGAGCGTCGGAGGGGGTTTCCTCGCATCCCCCCCGAGGGTAGTTCACGTTTGCTTCTTGTGCAGTTATTCACTAGCGGAGTCTAACCCCAATCTTTGGCGGACTTCTCTCAAGACCGCCAACAGTTTCAACACCGAAACAGAAAGAAAATTAGTTTATGAAATATTTAAATAACGAAAATTTATTAGGAACCACTTCTTAAATGTCCGTTTTTGTAGAAACTACTTTATGAAAACAAATTACACGGAACCACATTTTATAAGCTTTTATTCTAGGATGAAACTTTTCATCGAATACCGACCATTATATTAAATTACTTTTTCGAGAATTGATTCGAACGCACATATCACATGATCATTTAACCCTCCAATTTCTTTCTTTTTCCTTTCATATTTCTCTTCAATTTTATTCTTTGTCCTCTGTTTCGAATCTGTAAACCTCTTCACTGCGAAGAATCTGGGGGTCGGGACAATGAAAACTGGGGGATTAAGTGGCTCATGTGAGGTACGCGTGCGAGTCAATGCCTGAAAGATTGAATTCAATAGCCGAAATCTGACAGCAAGTTTTATCTTGCGAAAAAAATCATAAAATTTGGTCTCGTGCCAAATTTTTTTATAAGGTGATTTACCACAAAAATAGTAGAGGTAAAAGATAATTTTTGAAATAATTTTCCACATGCGTTTTTTACGAATTGAGTGAGTAAGATATTCTAATAACATTTCAACGATTTTTTTTATCGAAGCTAATTATTTATGTAACCAGTCAATGAATGAATTTTCATGTTTCTTTCATAAGCTAGCTAGCTAATTTATATACGAGCTTAGCTCGTACTATATTACTCCTCTGTCCCAAATATAGTGTTCAATTTTCATTTTGGGTGTCTCAAAATATAGTGCTTGTTTCTATTTAGAAATATCTTTTTTCCCTAATATACCCTCATTGCAAAAAAAAAATCCCCTTATATATATCCTCATTTTATCATGGAAAATTGTACATACATTTATTGTTATTAAATGAAATATGACATCTTTGACCCTTTTCTTTATAACTTTCTCTTTCCTTAATCCCCATCATTCACTCTTTATATTCTTCTTAAATCCTACTTACCTTAATTTCCGTGAAAAAAGATAATCAAGCACTATATTTTAGGACAGATGAAGTATTTTTTTTTATTATAACAACTAAAAAACCAGACAAATTCTTCCTTGACAAAAAAAGATAAAAATCCAACCTGTGGATGGCTGGATGCTAGTGAGATGAAGATGAAACTCCATCAAATTAACATGCAGACATATTATTATATGTGGCCCCGCGCGCGTCAGCTCCACCACCCTTTTTCAAAATGTCATATCTCACTAGCATTTAACTCATTTTCATCGGAATTGAGCTTTTGACTAGGCGTTGGAAAGTTATCGAGCTAAATTTTCATCTCCAACTTGAATCTTTTCAAAATGTTGAGTGTGTTGTGAGAAATGTCCATTTGAAATTGACCCAATTGTTCATATATCTCCTTTTTGTTATATACCCTATTTGTTTATAAGAGTAACCCCTTTTATTGTTAAGAGTAACCTCATCCGACAAAGATAACCATATTTAATCATACGAGGAACCCCATTCATTCATAATTGTAAGTTCATTAGTTATCCCTTTTGTTTATAAAAGTAACCTCGCTTATTTATGAGAGTAACCCCTTCTATTATTATGCGTAATCTCAATTATTTTTTGGATTAACCTCGTTTGATTATACAAGTAACCTCATTTAATCTTATGAGTAACCCTATTTAATCATATTAGAAACCTCATTTATTCATACTAGTAAGACAGTAACCTCAATTAGTCATATTAATAACCCTAAATGTTCACAAAAGTAACATCATTTATTCATACTAGTAACACATTAGAGTTCATAAGAGCAGACTGATTATTATTTTCTTTTGTTATAAAGTAGCCTCATTTATTTATAAGAGTAATCCCTTTTATAATTAAAAAAGAAGAAGAAAGAGTAACCCCTTTTATTGTTAAGAGTAACCCCATCCGTCAAGCTAAGGGTAACCACATTTAGTCATACGAGTAACTCATTTAATGATACGACGATCCCCTTTAATCATACGAGCTGAGTATGCAATTAGTTCAAAAAAGTAATATCATTTATTCATACGAGTAACTTCGACCATTTGTTCATAAAAGTAAACTGATTAGTATCCCTTTTTTGTTATAAAAGTAATCCCATTTGTTTATAAGAGTAACACCTTTTAATTTTGATTGTTAAGAGTAATCTCATTCGTCAGCTTATTAATCACATTTATTCACAGGGGCGGATCAAGAATTTTTGTATTTGGTGGGCCAAATAAAAATATTGTTTTATCTAAATAATATTTTTTCCAAATCGCACATATACCAAGGATCAATGCAAAATGAAAATGGAGTCAGCCTCAGGGATACATTGTTGTGAGAACAAAACAGAAGAGAGAAGAACAACAAGAGGAAAAAAGACCTGAAAAAGAAAGAGGAAAAACAAAAAAAATGAGTATTATTTTTTACCATTATATAATCTTAAAAAGTCTATTAAAGGGTGCGTTCTCTTTAGATTATTTTTTGTTGAACTAAATGGAATTAATTAAAAGCTATTCCAACTAATATGAGCTTATGAACTTATTGAAATTTATATTATACAATGTGAGAACTTATTAGAATTTATTGGAACCTATTTGAACTTAATAAACCTGAAAATATATTTTGAAGGTGAATACTGAAGAGAATACACCCTAAATTTAATACTATTTGAATTTACAATAGGAAAAATTGTCAAGAATAAGTCAACCTTTAAGCCATCCGCTAAAAATAAGTCAACCATTTGATTATCCTTGAATAAGTCAACCTTTGATATCAATCTGTTTTTAACAAGTCCTTGCCTGTTATTAACTTATGTAACCGCTTAAATATGATATGTGTAACTATTCAAAGGAATGCGAAAGAAAACAAAAAGCAATTAAAAATTACAAAAAAGAAAGAAAAAAGTCAGATTATTTATAATTTGACTTGTTTAAAATTGATAAGTACTAAAGGTAGACTTATTTAGGAAATAATCAATAGATGACTTATTTTTAGCGGATGGGACAAAGGTTAACTTATTATTGACAATTATTCCCTTACAATATCATAAAACAATTATATAGATGAAATTTGTAGCAAATAAAAATTAAATAAACAACAATATTATCTGAATTGTATATTGACAATTTAGTGAAGTTTATAGTTGAAAAGTGTCAGCTTAGTCTAGTAATTTAAAAGTAAAAGAAAAAAAAGGAAAGATTACAAAGAAGTAAAATGAAACATCTAAGAGCATCATTAATGGTGAAAAAAAAACAAAGATCATGTGCAAAATCTTAAATGGGGTTTCTTAAAGGTGAAAAAAAATAAGATTGTGTGTTGATTGGGAAATTTTTTTTGCATCCCACGATTGAGTTGATGATCAGGCGTGGGAGTGGGACCCACTGCCTGATCCGAGTTTTTTAAATTTTTTTTGCTTTTCTTTCAGTCAAAACGCAGCGTTTTGGCTGGAGATTAGCCAAAACGCAGTGTTTTGGCTTGAAAAAAGCAAAAAAAAATTTTTGCCGAGACTCGACGCGCGTGTCAGATTTTCTGACGCACGCGTCAGAATTTGACACTTGTCAAATTCTGAAGGAGAGAGAAATAATACAATTTACAAATATTAAAAATGCAATATCTTTAAAAATACAAAGCCAAAAAAAATAAAAAAATTACCAATGACTCTATTTTTCCGAGATCTACAAATAGAGACCCATTTTGTAATATTTTGGACATTTTTTTTTTAGCTATTTACTAATTTTCTATTTTTTTTTTTTTATATGAAATATCTTTCACTTGTACCCTCTAAAAAAAAAATTTTTTTTTGTGCATTTAATTTATTTAATGCTAAAAAAACTAATTATGTATTTATTTAATTAATTTTTATCAATTAGTAATGAATATTTTAAATTATTAAAAAGTAAATAATAAAAATATTGTATAATGGTGGTGGGGTGATGAGAGAGAGAAAATAGTTAGGTAGGGTAAAAAAAGGTAGTTGGATAGGCAAAAGTAGTTGCACTAGAGGAAAAAAGCCCAAGGGCTGCGGTCAAAAGGGGCCCAAGGGCTGCGTTTTTTGACCGCAGCCATTAGACTAGCAGCCCTTGGCAATTAGGAAGGGCTGCGGTTTCTAACCGACGCCTTAGCTCGTTAAGGGTCAGCGGTCGGGGCAAAAACCGCAGCCCTTGGTTGGTTAAGGGCCGCGGTTAAGGGCAAAAACCGCAGCCCTTAACTCACTAAGGGCTGCGGTTTTTGCCCTTAACCGCACCCCCTTAACCAACCAAGGGCCGGCTTTTGCCCGAACCGCACCCTTGTGACCCAAAAAAAAAATAAAAAAAAATTTTTTTTTTTTTGCATTTTTTAGCCCAAAATGACCCCCCAAACAATTATATATATAGAAAAGTATCATTTTTCATTACAAATATATAGGAAGTTACAAAAATATGGTACTCCAGCTAAATTCAATTTGACAGCTTCATATTTTCTCTTCTTGAGGAGCAAAGATCCTCTTTGCGACCCATCCATATCTTTTTTCTTCTTCACAAATTCTTAGATGCAAAATTTTCAAATTGTTTGAGGTGCAACCGCACAAGAGCTTAACTAAACCAATAAACAACCAACAACCACTTAGTGCTTGGTAGCTTTGATACTGCAAACCGATTACCAACCTTCACATCCATATATTAAATATAAAGCAAACGGCATCACATATACCTTAAATTTTGTGGCAACACTCAACTTTTGTGAATCAGCTCCCCTAGACTTGAATAAGGGACCAACAACGGTTTTTTTGGGACTGATCACCGCATACTTGAAGCAAATTTCGAGGAAGGAAAGTCTCACAAGAAGACAAAAGTTGAACAGAGCCAAAATGCATCGAGTCTCTGTTCTTCTCCTAAAACCTTGTTGTGTCATACATAACCCGAAACAAGTAGCGAGTGTCCCACCATAAAAATTATTGAAACATATCACAAGTAAACGACAAAAAATTAAGTACCCACGTACAAAACTTTAAGCAAGTATTATAGCTGGAAAACTTTCCAAAACAATCGGCAGGTTAGCAAAGACACATGGCCATGTTATACATCTTGAATTCTATAAGGATGCGCTATAGTCTCGAAAATTTAAATTTCAAACTTTCCTAACAAACTTACCTCCCCGCTCTAATTTGAATAAATGACGATTGAAGTGCTGCTTTGCAATCTCTCATTCGCATAATTGATGCGAACTCCGCTCAAAGCTATTTTTCGAAACAAGGGTGTACAAGATGAATATTGAAGATAGTTAAAGAGGTGAAATGGAATACAAAATATAACAATGTAAACTCTGAATGAATAAATAAATGAATAAAAACATACATCAAATGATTCAAAACCATATTTGTTCTACAAGCTAATTAAACAAGCAAGAATAGATAGATTTTGCCAATGCATCACGAGTATACGGTTTCAAAGCTAAAATAAATAAAATTTACGCTTGCCATCGCAATCGGTCTATGTTCGCGTTGGCCACCAATAACTCGAAGTAAATAACAGGAAAATCAACCAATAAGCGACCAAAACTGGAACTATAATAAACAAAAATTTTAAGTGATTCAAGGAACATAGAACTAAGATCACAAAGAAAAAGAAAAAGAAAAAGAACTTGTATGCATTGACAAACATTGTTCAAAGAACGAAACAAAAAATATCTTCATCCAATTGCCCCAACACCTTTAAACACACGGGTATTATGAAGGCGACAAAGTACAAGAGAGTATCAAGTACGACTATATACTCCCTCGTTTGAGTACTAGTTCAAATTGCACTATCGGGGAGGGGGGGCTTGCGGGGGGTCGGTGAGGGGGGGGGGGCCGCGGGGGGTCGGTGAGGAGGGGGGGTGCAGGGGGTCGGTGAGGGGGGTTGTGCAGGGGGGTCGGTGAGGGGGAGATTGCGGGGGGTCGGGGAGGGGGTGGGCCGCAGGGGGTCGGTGAGGGGGGTGGGGCTGCAGGAGGTCGGTGAGGGGGGGTGGGGCTGTAGGGGGTCGGTGAGGGGGGTTGTGCGGGGGTCGGTGAGGGGGGTTGTGCGGGGGTCGGTGAGGGGGGGATTGCAGGGGGTCGGGGGGGGGGCTTGCGGGGGGTCGGTGAGGGGGTGGGGCCGCAGGGGGTCGGTGAGAGGGGGATTGCGGGAGGTCGGTGAGGGGGGCTTGCGGGGGGTCGGTGAGGGGGGTGGGGGCACAGGGGGGTCGGTGAGGAGGGTGGGGCTGCAGGGGGTCGGTGAGGGGGGTTGTGCAGGGGGGTCGGTGAGGGGGGAGATTGGCAGGGGGTCGGGGAGGGGGTGGGGCTGCAGGGGGTCAAGTGAGGGGGAGATTGCAGGGGGGTCGGGGAGGGGGTGGGGCTGCAGGGGGTCGGTGAGGGGGGTGGGGGCTGCAGGAGGTCGGTGAGGGGGGGGGCTCACGGGGGGTCGGTGAGGGGGGGTTGTGCGGGGGGTCGGTGAGGTGGGGGGTTGTGCGGGGGTCGGTGAGGAGGGGGGGGGATTGCAGGGGGTCGGGGAGGGGGGGCTTGCAGGGGTCGGTGAGGAGGAGGGGGGGCTGCAGGGGGTCGGTGAGGGGGGGGTTGTGCAGGGGGTCAGGTGAGGGGGAGATTGCGGGGGTCGGGGAGGGGGGTGGGCTGCAGGGGGTCGAGTGAGGGGGGTGGGGCCGCAAGGGGTCGGTGAGGGGGGTTGTGCAGGGGTCGGTGAGGGGGGGTTGTGCAGGGGGTCGGTGAGGGGGGATTGCAGGGGGTCGGGGAGGGGGGGGGGCCGCAGGGGGTCAGTGAGGGGGGAGTGCATCCGAAACCCGCTTGGTTTTACCACAATTTTCAAATCAGTACAACATTGCACGCACATCATTTATCCATTACCACTATGACTGTCTTACTCACATAGATTAGAAAACGAAATCATTGGTAAACAACTCGCAAAGAATAGTCCGGTGGCGGGAATCACATGCATTCATATTTCTTCGATTAAAGATGCAAAAATGCATAAACACACAAAATACAAGGATCTATCCAAACCAAAGTTAATAGGCAAATCCATCTACATTAAGGATGAAAGGCATACCTAGCTTTAAGAAGCAAAAGGATTGTGAAGACTTCAAGACTCATTGTAGCCTCGGTCAACAAAATCTCCCCGACAAAAGATTTAAAAAATTATACGTCAACGGAGCTAAACAACAAGAGAATGAAGGTAAAATTCATTGAGGCATATCAACGGTTGTAGAATATTATTACCATGAATATGTAATTGGTATCCGGTACGTGACCTCCTCGCTTGAAAGAGCTTCATTAAATCATGAAATTGACCATGGATGTCACCACGGATGTGACTGGACTATTGACAGGCTGCACATTTGACTCCTCAATGAGTATCTCTTTCACCCGAAAGATTCCAATTATGCATTTACGAAGATATATGATCGGTATGAACATAGAATCGACAATATAATCGCACTTACGAAGGGAACATTTTACGAGAGACAAAGAAGAATATAAAACATGTAGGGTTAAATCCAACCAAACCAAAGTGAGAAAGTAGATATTGTAATGGAAACACCCCAAAAAAGAAAACTAGAACAGCAATATGAGATGAAAAACCATCAAAATAACACCGACTTTGAATAAAAGCAAGTTGTACACACTCTCAATTGGGATTTGCAAACTAGTAGATTCATTCTTGAGGTACGAAACAATGACTACATGTTTCATACTCCACATAATTACAAAATCCAACAAAGCCTAAATAAAGCACAAACACTACATTAGACCTTTCTCAAGCAAAATAACCTTTAGAAACATGTCTAAAATACAAACACTTGAAATTGGAACCAAAACTTCTCAACGAGACTTCACTCGATATTAAATCAACCCTCCCGGGCCGGATGACTCGACCATCATACCCAAAGTGCTAATTCTTTTTAACAAATTTGCGGATTTAGCGCTAGACGAGCTGCTCCCAAAAGTGAAAATGGAAATATCAAATGATGCGCTAGGTTTTTCTTAGGAATTCTATAAAATTGCCAAAAAAGATTGTACCAATCACTCTGAAGACGTCAACTCATTAAACAGATAACAATTACTAGAACACAATGGGAGAAAAAATCTTTAGCATACAAACAACATTTGTCATTCCCTTTTCTTTTCCCACCTAAGAATTATACTAAATATCCGATCGAGAAATCCAAAGTGACAAACAATAACCCTTAAAACTACTCAATCACGAATAGCTATAACTACAAACAGGCCTGCTTGCAATTTCGGAAAACCTATACGGAGCAATATTGTCATTTTGATAAAATGAGTCTTGACCTGATTTCAGTAATATTAACCTCAAAGTGCTAGAGAAGCCATTAGCAAAAGTAAAAGATGGAAGTACTGAATTCAGGATAACTTTCTACTAGAACATGTATGATTATCATAACATTATATTCACCCACACAAATGCCCATTATGATTTCCTCAAAATGTTACTCGATAAATATCCCTATTGCATAAAAGTAGACTCTTGAGATTCCAAATAATTACACCAATATCCAGGTCTTCTTGCTCCACTAATTTGCGATAATATGATGAAATTCGACAAAGCCCATTACAGTAACACAAGTTGGTAGTTTAATTTGGAAAGTGCAATTGAGGCCAATCTTCAACAGAGGTAAACACATAAAATCAAAAGAGAGGAGAGAGAAAATACCTCAGCGGTGAGGTAGTGGAGAACGGAGCTCCGCACCGACACGCTCAGCAACAGTGTTCTCGCGACAAAGACGAAAGGAGGAGGAGAGTGCGGGTGGTCGATGATGGTTGAACTCGTTGTTCGTGGACATTAGGTAAGAGATTAGGGTTTCGAAATGAGTAGGGGCCGAGAATCAGACGCCATTGAAGAGGTTTTTCGAGGTTCGTGTTTTTTGCGCCTCACAAAGAATTTTGGTTTTGGGGATAATTTAGAGAGAGAGAGAGAGGAAAGCAGTAGGTGGAGGCGCTAAAAGATTTGTGTGGTGCGAGTGCGGGAATTGGCGAGGGAAGCTTTAGGGGGAAAATGAAAAGGTTAAGGGGTGCGGTTGTTTAATAACCGCGGCCCTTCATAATAAAGGGGCTGCGGTTTTGGGCTAACCGCAGCCCTTTGTAATGAAGGGTCATGCGGTTTTGGGCTAACCGCGACCCTTCTTTGCATTAAGGGTCTGCGTTTTTCAAATAACACGGCCCTTGTGTCGCAATTGCCTTGCTTTTTTCCTCTAGTGTTGGGATGATATTTTTTTGGTTCATTGTTAAGAAGAAAGTGGGAAAAGATTGTGGAATGTAATTTTTTAGAGAGAGAAAGTTAGAAAAAGAGTGGGATGATCTTTTTTTTATTCACCAATAATGATGCTCTAAGAACATCATGTTGCAAACTAATTTAAAAGTAAAAGCGAAAGATTACAAGGAATTAAAATGAAATAGTGATGTGACAGCTAAAAAGGCAATGTGTAGGCGGGCAAATTAGGAAAATATGCTACACAACAAGGGCTTCGAACCGCTCACCCGCATTTGCATTAAAATAAGGTGAAGGCCATCTATGCTACGGACGTTATCTGCTAGACTACTGAGAATTCAATACTTATTTCACTCTCTGTGATGGGGCGGACCAAGGCCCGGGTAGGCCCCCTTGGATCCGCCCATATTTATTCATATGAGTAACTCCATTCATTTATAAAGATAACCTCTTTTATTCATTAGTATTTTAGCTATTTTTTTAGAACTTAGCAGTGCACCCTTTTGTATTTTTATGTTTAGGTGTTGCCTCCAAGGTCATTAGCCCACACACGAGCATAACAGAGTTCATTGGGGTGAAACAAGATGTTTTGGAAAGGTTTGTGTATAAGAGAAGAGTTTGTGTACAAGGGTCAAATTCAAATGGACATTTCTCACAACACACTCAACATTTTTGGAATATTGAAGTAGGATATGACAATTTGGTTCGACAACTTTCCAACACCTGATCAAAAGCTCAATTCCGATGAAAAACGAGTGAGATATGACTTTTTGAAAGAAGCTGACGCGCACGCAGCCACACGATATGGTCAGCCATACAGAAAATGCGCTGCTATAGTGCTATGTTTATTATTTCCTTTTTTTTTATCTCTTTTAAAAAATTCAAATAACTTACTCCATACTCCATCTAAATCTTAACATATGAGATCAAGTACTTATTTTTCGTAGCAACTTCCTTTTTGTACTTCTAGCGCATTATAAATAGGAATGCACCCCGGCCCAAAACCAAGTCGATATTATAGACCAAATTAACATTCCCTTCAAACAAATCCCTTCTAAGAAAAAAAAACATGGAGTTGCTAGGACGCTTCAGAAGAGCAGTCAATAAGTTGACATTTTTGTTGAATCTTCATAAGTACCTTACAAGCAGCACATGGCAAGTGGCTTCATTGATAAGAGCTCGAGCTCCGGCAGCCATCACCGGGCCCCTTCAATGGAGGCGTAGGCGGCGCGCCCTTAGCTTCAACGATCATCCAGGATTAAGAGCTTGTGTAGAGGTTGTAGTTGTTGATCATGATCATACAAATGATGTTGATTATGATGGTGAAGAAGAAGATAATTGTTGCCGATCAGAGGGCTCTAGTGGCGCTACATCACCTCATCCACTACGACGTACCACAAGTTATCCATTGGAAACTGATGTAGATAAACAAGCTGAGATGTTCATTGATAATTTTTACAAGCATTTAGTTTATGAAAAACAAGTTTCATTGAATTTAAGGTATTGTAGGGAAACATCAAGCACCAGCTTCAGTTCTTCTGCTGATGATGGTATTCTTTTTCCCACTTAATTTGTTATAATTAGATCTTATATATGTTTATTCATCTTATAATTTTCTTTCATTTCAATTTCTTAGACCATGGTTGAGAATTTAAGAATGAAGAGTTTGTTGTGTACGTTTGTTGTATTATTAAGGATATAATTTGATTATTAAGAGGACCTATATTTTTAGAGGTCTCTTGAGAATGATTGGATTTTTAACAATGCATTTCTGTAAACATGTTCATGAATCATGAGGTATCTTTGGAGAACAACCTCTGGTTGACTGGTATGTGCTTCTCTGTTCCATGCGTGTTAATTGTGATTAATACTAGTCAAATTATTTTTAAACACTTTTTTACGTTTTTTTTTGGATGTGGTAACTTAGGAGAGATATTTACTTCATCCGTTCAAGATTTATTCTGTCACGATATTCTGTAAAAAAAAAAAATTGTCACGATATATTTTCCTCCTTTGCCATAGTATCTACTATCTACCATCTGGTTACTCTCTGTTAGAGGTGATCAAATGCCAGGTCGGGCCATGCTGCCCCTAGAAAAATTTGTCTACTAGTCGGGTTGGGCCATATTTCGGGCCTATTTTGTACCCAAAGCCTGCTTTTTTGGGCCAAAAACGACGGCCTTTTCAGGTCAAATTTGAACTAAAAATAATTTTTAGGTTGCACAAAATCTGTCTCAAATAAAAAAATCGAGTCGGCCCGAACTCGGGATAAAAAAACCTGCCCAAGCCCATATATTTTTCGGGCCGGGCTCACTTTGATTAGCTATACTCTCTCTTCACAAATGTGAATATCTACTATCAATATGTCAATTTCTTTTAATAATTTATATTAAAAAGAAATAAACATTTTAATTATCAAAAGTTGATATCGATAAATGGAAAAAGTCAAATTGAATGCACCAAAATAACAATACAAACATGATATATATATACTTAAATGACTCATGGTCAACAAGTTAAGTACACAACAAAGTCCTAAATTTTGAATTTTCTTATTGTCAAGTACCTTATTAAAGTTTAAAAACATATTGTTAAGAACCTAATATTAGATGTCAGGTGTTAATGAAGTTACTTTAGGACCTAAAGTTTGAATTTTCTTATTGTCAAGGACCTAATTAAAGTTTTGAAACATATCGTTACGAACCTAGTATTAGATGCCAGGTGTTAATAAAGTTACTTTAGGTCCTTAATGATAAAAAAAAATATCATACTTCAAATCCTTAACTATAAGAAAACGCAAATTCTTGGGTGGTGATATCCAACACTTTGGATTAAATCATGTTTGTGTTTTCTTATAGTTGAGGACTTAAATTACGAATTTTCTTATCATTAAGGACCTAGAGTAACTTTATTAACACAATAACACCGTTATCGCTAATATCTAACCCGAGGTCCTTAGGTCCTTAACATGGTTAACTCCATGATCAAGTTTATTCAAGTATGCCTTTAATTATGGCATGTTTACATTGGTAAAACGTTTATTTAATTTGGGTTGGAGATGTGATAATGTATATCAAACGTTTTTCTATAATCACAGGGGTAAAGAAAGGAAAGAATTAGAAAATCGTTTTTATTTAATTTGGGTTGGGTTGTATTACAATTTTAAACCACAAAAATATTGCATTCCTAAAACCATAGTTTATAACATCCACACAATTTGGTTCTCATTTTGGTTCTATATAAATATAATGCCAAGTTTATGACATTCTTAAACCGTTGATTAAAGACAATCATGTGGCTTACCACTGCCACTCAAACCTTCCTTCCAACAACACCACCCATCCTCCCCTTCTCGAAACTTCCACAACCACCGGCCCAGACCTTCTCCAACCTCCAATTACGTCCCAAAAACCGACACCTGGCAGTCGCCGCCTCTTCCCAAGATGTAAGTGGGCTGGGCCAAGCAGTATTCAGCGCCATCAAATCCAGCCCATCAGCTGAAGAACAGCCCAACAAAGGGAAAGAGATAAGTGGGTCGGATATTTTGTGGGCTATGCAGAGAGCAAGTGCGAAGAAAGCTAATATCAAGAAACAGCAGAAGAAAAAAGGGTCAGGAGATTTTAAGAGAGAAAAAAATGGGAAAAAAGTTGTTGATTTTGATAAGATCCGACCCTTAACTGTTAAGAGTGATTGGGGTACCCGATTGGATGATCTGGAGAAACGTCTTCAAGAATTCTCTTCTATGTGAACAGCTGCGTGAGTCTCTTTCCTGTTTTGCCCTCCACTTAAAAGAACGGAGTTTATCTACTTTCCTCTCACGGTTTTATTTTAGCTCGTTTCAGTTTAGTTCAGCTCAAAAGAATACGGCCGACTATTTCAAAATTCACCATTTACTAGGTGTATGTGAGGGGAAATGTCCGTTTACATCTAACATTTGTATTTAATTATTAATGTAGTATATTAAATTAATTAAAAAGAGTAGTATGCATATAACTAATGTTTATTAGCTATATTAAGACAACGATATCTTTGATTTTGAAATACTAACGTTTTTATGTAAATATAGTACTTTCTTGATATGAGTAAATAAACTCCGCCTGTGAGTATACGTGTGACGTTATTCACGCCGGGTCTGGCCGGATAAAGGAGGAGAGTTGCGGTAGGTTTGGGGCGGCCAAGCTAAAACATAGTCCATATCACGACATGAATCGACAAATGAAAAACGTGGGGGCGTCCCCTACTCGGCCGCACCGCACTTCATAGACCGGGTGTAGTGATAAGTATGCAAGGGTTGCTAGGTCAATCGCCGGAAGCGGCGCGCCATCCCGGCGCCCGGGTGGTGTCAAATATGCAAGGGTTCCCGCATCAGGGACGGGTGCGGGTAAAGAAGTTAGTCCAGGGTAGTGGTAGTGGTAGGGGTAGTAGGTTGCGCTTTGGAACATGGAACATTGGCTCTTTGACGGGAAGATCGGCGGAGGTGGTGGAGGTTATGAGGAGGCGAAAGATTCACATAATGTGCCTTCAAGAGACTAAGTGGGTTGGTGGAAAAGCAAGAGAAACCCCGTGGTGGGGTTATAAGCTTTGGTACTCAGGAAAGGATAAGTGTAGGAATGGAGTAGGCATCATTATTGATAAGGAATATATTGATGATGTGGTGGAAGTTTCGAGGAAGAGTGACCGCATTATGAGTATCAGGCTAGTATTAGGGAGTAAGGCGGTGACTATCATAAGCGCATATGCGCCGCAAGTAGGATTGGAAGCATTTATTAAACAACAATTTTGGGAGGATTTGGAGGAGGTTGTGCAACGAGTGCCTATTAATGAAAAATTGATCATTGGTGGGGATCTTAACGGACATGTGGGCACTAGTCGAGTTGGCTTTGAGAGCATTCATGGAGGTTTTGGGTATGGGGAGAGAAATGAAGGCTGGAAGTGATATCTTGGATTTCGCATTAGCCTATGGTCTTAGTATTATGAACACTTGGTTTGAGAAAAGAGAATCTCACCTTGTGACGTATAGGAGTGGAAAGTAACGCGAGTCGATTGACCTCTTTTTAGTAAGGAATGGTTGGCGGAAGAGTTATACAAACCTGCAAGGTGATACCGGTGAGAGCGCGACCACCCAACATAGACTAGTCGTGCTTGATTTCCGAGGTAGGGAGTCTTTAAGAAAGCGAAAACCCAATGTGGAGCCACGAATCAAGTGGTGGAAGCTCCAAGGGGAGCACAAAGATAACTTCTTAGCTAAGATGGCTAGTAAAGATATTTGGGCTTGTAACACGGAAATGGATGTAGATTCGATTTGGACAAAGATAGAACTTGGTATAAAGGAAGTGGCGAAAGAGGCCCTTGGAGAATCTAAAGGAACTGTACCATCAAGTAAGGACACATCTTGGTGGAACGAGGAGGTGAGACAAGCGATAAAAAAAAAACGAGAAAGTTATAAACTTTTGGGAAAAGATAACGGAGGACGTGAA
Source organism: Beta corolliflora (assembly GCA_947648045.1). Taxonomy (NCBI): domain Eukaryota; kingdom Viridiplantae; phylum Streptophyta; class Magnoliopsida; order Caryophyllales; family Amaranthaceae; genus Beta; species Beta corolliflora. The sequence continues at coordinate 20,617 of CANSZD010003929.1, read as the reverse complement.
CTATGAGAAGTACAAAGAGGCTAGAAAAGAAGCCAAGAAGGCGAGACGGGAAGCTAAAGCACGGGTAAACAAAGAGCTTTATGCAAAATTGGATACTGACGAGAAGGTGAAAAAAGACATTTATAGAATTGCGCGTATGAGGGACAAGAAGACAAGAGACATAAGAAAGGTAAAATGTGTCAAGGGTGTGGACCAAAGAGTGCTTGTGGAGGATGAGGAGATAAAGGATAGGTGGAGGTCGTACTTTGATACCTTGTTCAACGGTGATAAAGCACAAGACATCGGGGATGTACACATTCCGCCAAGTATGTTAAATCGAGAGTTTATGAGGAGGATTCAAAAGGGAGAAGTCGTTGCGGCATTAAAAAAGATGGGATTGAAGAAAGCTACGGGGCCGAGATGGCATACCTATCGAAGTTTGGAGGTGTTTAGGGGGGAGAGGAATCGAATGGGCGACAACATTCTTCAACATGATTTGGAGACACAACAAAATGCCATTAGAATGGAGGAAGAGTACTTTGATTCCTTTGTATAAGAACAAAGGCGATGTACAAGATTGTACCAACTACCGAGGAATCAAACTAATGAGTCATACGATGAAACTGCGGGAAAGGGTGATTGAGCAAAGACTTAGGAAACATGTGAAGATATCGGAGAACCAATTTGGATTTATGCCCGGAAGATCGACTATAGAGGCCATCCACCTCTTAAGACAAACAATGGAACATTACCGTGATAGGAAGAAGGATCTACATATGGTTTTCATTGATTTGGAGAAGGCATATGATAGAGTACCAAGAGAAATACTTTGGTGGGCGTTGGCAAGGAAAGGTGTTCCACAAAAATATATAGATATCATTAAGGATATGTATGAGGGGGCAACTACGAGTGTGCGGACTACGGTGGGGAGGACGAAGAGTTTCCTATTACGATCGGAGTGCATCAAGGTTACGCACTTAGTCCCTTTCTCTTTGCCCTAGTCATGGACGAACTAACGAGGTCAATTCAAGATGATATACCATGGTGTATGATGTTTGCGGATGACATTGTGTTGATTGATGAGACAAAGGAAGGTATTGAGAGAAAGTTGGAATTGTGGAGACATACATTAGAAGCCCGGGGTTTTAGATTGGCGAAGTAAGACGGAGTATATGGAGTGCAAGTTCGAGTGGGGTTACAACGGCGGCGGGGCGGTCACTTTGGATAGCAAAGTGGTTCAAGGATCGAACGTCTTCCGTTACCTAGGATCCATTCTCCAAAAGGATGGAGAACTGGATGGAGACGTGGCTCATAGAATTAACGCGGGTTGGTTAAAGTGGAAAAGCGCCACCGGATTCCTTTGTGATTCGGTATTCCCAAAGGTTGAAGGGAAAGTTCTACCGTGCAGCGGTAGGGCTGCTTTGTTATATGGCACCGAATGTTGGGCGGTGAAACAATGCCACGTTCATAAGATGAACGTGGCGGAGATGCGTATGTTGCGGTGGATGTGTGGCCACACAAGGAAAGACCGATTAAGAAATGAAGTGATCCGGGAAAAAGTTGGAGTTGCATCCATTGAAGAAAAGATGAGGGAGAATCGGTTAAGATGGTTTGGTCATGTGAAAAGGAGATCAGGTGATGCACCGGTGAGAAGAATTGAAGAGTGGAGGAGTAACCAAATTGTAAGGGGTAGGGGAAGACCTAAGATGACTTGGATGAAGGTAATTGAAAGTGATATGAGGTTACTTTGGGATTGAGGAGAGCGTGACGTTGGATAGAAGTGGGTGGAGGGGTAGTATCCAATGTGGAGGAAGGGTGTGATTCTTGCATTTATTTGTTTTTCTCAATTGTGTTGGTATTAAAACCTTTTGTTGAAAACCTCTTTTAAACTTGTTGGTGTAAACCTTGCTTTAAAAAAAAAAAAAAAAAAAAAAATTCTTTAAAATTTTTTTTTTTAAAAAAAAAAACTTTTATCTCTCTTGGCGATGGCATCTCCTCTGGTAACGGTTTCAGTTGACGATTCATGTTAGCCGACCCCAAATCACTTTGGGAATAAGGCTTAGTTGTTGTTGTTGCTTGATATGAGTAAATAGAATTTGTTTAAAATTTGTTATGAATTGGCAAAGCTAAATCGAGAGTATATGGTATTTTTGCTCATATGGAACTCGTGCACTTGCTTATTTACTCAATTAAAGCCCTATGTGCAGTAAATATAAGTTTTGAGTTTATAAGATCATGCTTTATGTTAACGAAGTTTACTTCATTTTATAAGATATACTTCATTAGCATTGACTTTATAAAATGAAGTAAACTTCGTTAACATAAAGTAAATTGCATACTATGAGGGTCTTATATTAATCTAATGCAAATTGTACTCTTTATCTAATTAATTTGTTAATTTGTCTGTTTGTAAAATAATAATGTTGAATGATTGATTATTAGTCATCTAACCTTCAATAGATTAATTAAAAAGTCAATGCTTCACATGTTTTAAGGATATTTATATCAAACTAACGATTGTGACTAATATGTTAGGGCATGTTCTCTTCGGCATAAAACAACTGAACTGAACTGAACTAAATTATAACTAATTAATAGTAATGATTATCATTTAGGAACTGAACTGAACTGAACTGAAAATAAGCTGGGGAGAACAGACCCTCAGTCACTTATAAATATCTAACAAGACAAAATCGAGGTAAATTAAGGTGAGAAAAATCAGATGAGAGACAGAGAGAGCTTCTATTTTGCACTCATCTATGTACTTCGGCAGTTTGGCCCTTATAATGCAACACCCGGCCTCTCAATCAACAAGGGAAAAGCAGGGGAAAAGAACCATTGTATGTTTGATCTTAAGCCCACTTATTAATAATTGGGCTGATCTATGTCACTTTTAGTAGTATCAAATAAACAAGAGGCCATTGTCATGGAGTATCAATTCTTGTACTTCCCCCGTTCTCTTAAATTTTGGTATTCACACGCCTTCATAAAAGTAAACTCGAAATATATTGCAATACGAGAAATGATCAAATTTATATGTTGGCAAACACAAAAATCTATCAGCAATAGCTGTTATGTGGTAGCGACCGTATCCAACCATTGTTATTATTACTGATTCCTTTATAATAATACACTGTAGTACATTTTCATCCTTGAATAAATCAGGCCTTAGGTCTCTTTAACTTATGTTTATTCTCCATTAGATTTCACTTTTCTACAAACCTTAGCTTCTTTATAGACTCTTCCTGCCTTACAGAAGTACCCCTTGCTAGGCGCACAATGAATATCATCAGAACATATGCAAAGTCCTTCAAGTGCACACCCTTCTTTATAAATACTCAATCCTTCTTTCAGTCCTAGAATTTGATCTGTCCACTCATTTGAAAACAAACCTAAAGGATCATACCTCTGTTTCACATCCAAGAACTTTTCACCATCTTTATACTTCTTAATCGCACCCTCAAAGGCTACGTTCCGATTCTTCCCCCAATGTGGCATACCCCCATACTTAAACATGCCCATCTGCTCGATCTCCTCAAGTATGTCCTGGAACATCTTAGGAGCCAAGGGGTCGTTGCTTCGATAATAAGTGATATCGAAGTCTATTCCATCTTCATCCTTTCCAAGATAAGCAGTAGAGGCACTAACATATCTCATTAGGATGCCATTATATAGTTCTAAGATACACAATGATTTTGGCTCAAGTTCAACTAGTTTTTGTATATCTTGAATGAAGTTCTTTACCCTGGAGATACCTATACTAAATCCACTAATGAAAAAGAATTGACCATTAATTCTTGGATCCCATGCACAATATGATTTAAGTAAACAAGAACCTTGGTTAAGGCATCCTCCTGCTGATTGAAGTTTATTTTGATAACCGATCACAGGGTAGCCCGTAAAGACTTTACCTATACAAACGTAATTTTAGAACTTAGATTATCATCAATTAGCATACAAATATGTTCAATGACCTAAAGAAACAATTTAGAGTTGATCAAGTATGACCCAGGTCCCTTGGCAGTCTGATCAGAGCAGGGTCTGATTCAAAGTTCGAACTATGGCCTAGCCCAGTGCACTTAAACCGACTTATTTAGCCGCAACATGGCCCAATAATGCTATGGCATCCATTTATTAGAAAAGACTGAAGATGAGATGAGAGAAAGAAAATGAGTACCATTGTTGGTTAGTCCAAATGCTATGGCTTCCAGTGTTGATGTTATTGCATTTCCCCAGAAGCATTTTAAGTCAGCATAGCCAAATGCTTCTGCAGACTCCTCTGAATGAAGCGATAGGAGTGATATGAGTATAATTTAGCATTAATCCACAGCTAGGATGATATAACTTAAGCAACCAAAAATCAACAATAAGATGTAGGTATCATGCATAATAATAAACACGCTATGCTATTCGAAGATAAGTTCTAATAAGTTCATTAAAAATAAACCAAGAAACCCACCTATTTTTCTATTAGCTCTCAAGACAGATGCGGCGTTTGAACGAAAGGGTAAAAAATGATTAACACCATTGCCGGGAGTAGTGGAGGGAACTCTGTCGTCAATCCGATATAAAACTTGGCGTTGGCTCGGATACCATGTTATGTCTGCGAATTCATGTTTATTCCCAAAACTTACGGCCTGCTCTCCTAAATCATTGTCATTGTCCTTTGCACCATAAGTGATTGATCTCTTGAAGAGAGACTCCATTTTGAATGTTACCTTCACAATTCACACATCAATTAACCATGCCAATTAGGCATTAGCTACTACTACTAGTACCTATGCCACGTAGTTGGACCGGGATGCCTAGGCCTTTCCAAGCCCCCCACGTAGCTTCGCCCCTGACTATGATAAACAAATTTATGATGTATTCTTAAAACTTTTTCAGAAGGAATAGTAAATAGCACTTCCTCCGTTCAAAAATAAATTTAACACTTCTCTATTTTTATGTGAGAGCTTTTTTAAAGAAGGGTTATATTTATTACAGAACAGAGGAAGTAATAATTATTATTGCGTTAGTATTACCTGGGAAATGACTCCAAGAACACCAAGTGAGACTTTGGCTGCATCAAGATCAGTATCGCCATCCTTAAGAGTTCGATTTTTATAGTAACCATCTTCAGCCTGACCTGGACTAATAATTCTGAGCTCCACAACATAGTCATGAACTGCGCTTCCTTTCTGCCACCATGAACTTCCATGAGCACCTGTTCCGAGCATCCCACCAACAGTGAGTCCCCACCAGTAGGGCGTATGAGGCAACGCTAGTTTCGCCTTCGCCGCCTCCTTTATCAGCTGTTTCAGCGTCACTCCACTTTGCACTGTAATTTCTTTAGCCTGTTTGTCCACTTTCACTATATTGTTCAGCTTTTTTGTGCTTATGAGTAGGCTGTCTTCTCCATCAGGGCACACCAACTTGGGAATACTGTGACTATATCTGGTTGCTACCTGATGTAATCATGTAAATGTTCTTTACTGTAATCCACAATTAAAATTGTAGGTAGAAAAACTGAGAGAATATAAAATATTCTGTGCTATATTTTAGAGTTTGGACATAGTTTGTATAGATAATTTTCCACTCTAGATAGGTTTCCTAACATTGTTAGGACTATCGTTAGCTTGTAAACTATATATATATATATATATTGATCAATGGACAATACTCAGATTAAGGGAGTTTGCCTGAAATCTTACAAAAACATATCAAAATGAAGATTGTGATAGGTCAAGATTCAATTCAGTGGATAGCCGGAAAATGAGAACAAATCTTCTATATATATGTGCCATTTTCTGTACCATTATTTGTGTCATGCAATATTACTGGTCCACAATCAAATCTAAACAACTCCATAGTTTTAAAAATAATTAGAGTAAATAATAATTGACATCAAACAATGTCCAATAAGAATGAGTAGCACAAATTATGATACACATAATTAAGTAGGAGATCGATTAGATTAGATTTTTTCCCTGTTAATTAAACCCGTATTTTCATTAGTGATTCAAGGTTATTAATTATTAAAAGGACAGTTATATATTGAGAGTAATTCTTGAAAATCACTTGTAAAAGGAGGGTAGATATTCAAAAAAAAATTAAAGCCAAACTTTAAATTTGACGAAAGCTTAACCCACAATTATAATTTTCCTCAGCGGGAATCTTATGACGAAATGGCGTCCAAAGTTAAGGATAAATTGCTAAGAAATTTGCTATCAAAGAGATTTGGTTTTATATAAAAAGCGAGAAATTGGGTACGGTAGGAGGAAGTTCCAAAAGAGTTGGTAATGGAGTACATGCATGATAGTACATAAATTCTACGACAATGCATGTATGCCAAGTAGAAAAAAATAGCTGGTAGTCTTGACCAAAATTTTTTTATCCTTAATTATGAACTTATCAAAAAATGATTAATACTTCATCCTTATCACGAACTACATATCTCTTGAACACACATATCAAGGCAATAATGAAAAAAAAGTAAAAGCAAGTGACCTCTAATACCAAGTGAAAAAATAGATATACGAGAGGAAATAGTTATTAATAATGAGCAGTTTATATAATGATTAAAAGTAAACTTTCATATACCTAAAAAAAACGAAATAGACTTTCATAAAAAGGAAATGTAGTGAATTAATTACGAAAGGAGGAAGTTCGTACTACGTAATACTATTTTTTTTTCAATATAATTGAAATTTTAGGTTGTTTTTTATGTTCTTCCTATCAAGAAGTGTTAGATCAAATGAGTTGGGAGTTAGGACGCTTATATATGATCCATACCTACAAACTAATTATATTGTCGATATTCCAAATGTTATAGCCTTATTATTATAGGGCCAATGCATGGACGTACTATAACTATTGTTCTATTGATAAATTTGGAGCATAAACCAGTAGTAACAAATTAAACATATACCTTCATCTTTCTCTTGTTCATAGTAGCAGTAGCAACGGCTGAAATGAGCTCAGCTTCAGTGGTCGGGTACACAGCATCAGCTGCCCGGCAGACGCTCCGATCAGGGAACGCGCCCTGTGAGTTGGTGATGGTGCAATTCGAGTCGCCGGAGGAGCATTTGATTGGCTCCTCCGGAGGAATACAATCACATGTAACGGTACAACACCATTGAAGCACACAGTAGCTAATAACTAGAAGAAGAAAACAACACTTGGACACATACATAGCCATTTTTGTGAATAAGATTCTGGTTCATAGATATAACCTCTAGTAAAATACATATGGTTAGGTTTATTTTCAGGTATAGAAGAAGCTCTTATGTATTATTTACACACAGCACATATATGGATTTTTGTGGGAGTGGTTAAGAAAGTGATATATCTAATTTAGTATCAATTTATATGCTAGCTTGTAAAAAAAGGTACCTTACATTGATTATTCAAGGTCAATTTACTGAAGGATTTTCTACAAGTTTTACTCAGATTATCAGAGCACGCATACAGATTTTTTATGTAAGGTCAGAACACGTTCTTGGAATAAATTTGCACTTTTTTTTCGGCTAGGACTTGAAACATAGTATTATTCTACATTATTGTTTTGTCACCGATAGTTCAAGGCTAGGGAATCAGGTTGTCTAATTAGTTTGATCTATACAGGCAACAATCAATAATCTTTGGCTGCAACTTCATTAAATTAAGGATACTACTCGAATTGCACCATCACCAACTCATAGGGCGCGTTCATTCCATGTTAATGCAATGGAACCAAGGGGCTTATTACAAGTATTGTGAAGTATTTCGTTTTATATAATAGTCACGTATACGACTTAAGAAATTTAAGAAAATTGGTCACAATTTTTAGATAACTATATTAATGACTACATGGCTTGTCAACATGATTATCTCGACTGAAAATGAGTGAGAAAATGAGAGTAGGAACTTAGTTGGAATCTTTATTTCTCTTTTGTATATTGTGTTTATTGAACTGGCTGTTACATTATTCTTATTTCTTACATGATAATTTAGGAAGTATTCACTAGACTATGGTGAATTACATGATATTAAGGACATTCTTAGAACTTTTACATTAAGCTAAGCAAGACGTATTGAGTAAGATATTCTTTTTTAAAGTCGGAAATATATATGATATATTTGTTTACTTTTCAAAAGCAAATACTATGGATTATTTATTTTTTGCAGTACTACAAACCCGAGCCTCCTTATAGACTCTTCCCGGTCGACAAAAGTATCCCTTAGTAGGGGCACAATGACTATCTTGAGAGCATATACATAATCCTTCAAGGGCACACCCTTCTTTAACTATACTTAAACCTTCTTCCAACCCAAGCACTTGGTTGATCCATTCACTTGAAAACAATCCCTTTGGATCAAACCTCTTCATAACTTCTATGAACTCCCCACCATTCTTGTACTTCTTGATCGCGCCTTCAAAGGCCAAGTTTCGATTCTTTCCCCAATGTGGCAATCCTCCATACTTAAACATCGCCATTTGCTCCATCTCTTCGAGTATATCCTCAAAGAGTCGTGGGGTCAAGGTATTCTTGCTTCGATAATAGGTGATATCGAAATCTATGCCATCTTCTTCCTTCCCAAGGTACGCGGTTGAAGCCTTAACATACCTCATTAAGATGCCATTGTATTGCTCAGGGCCGCAAAAAGATTTAGGTTCTAGAGATACTAATTTTTGGACATCTTGGATGAAGGCTTTCACTTTAGACATGCCAATGCTAAATGTGGTTTGGTGGAATAACTCCCCCTTGACTCTTGAATCCCATGGACATGCTGTGGTTAGTGCATCTTCTCGACTGTCTAGGCATGTTCCCGATGATTGCAAACGATTTTGGTATCCCACCACTGGGTAGCCGGTAAAGAGGACTCCTATACAACCAAAAATCTATCAAATTGAAGATAATAATAAGATTTATTATAGAACAACTTTTGGATGTACTGTTGTAACGAAATCAATAAAGCAACGAAGAATTGAAGAACAGTCGATGACATACGAATTTAACGTGGTTCACTAACAATGTGTTAGCTACGTCCACTTGCATAGGAATAAACCGTTTTTATTATCTTTGAGGAGAGAGTACAAATTACGGAATGCGGAGGCAGAAGTTAATTAGAAGGTTTATATACTACGTTCTAATTAACCTAAACAAAATAGGCCAAATAAGAGCCCGAAACATAGAAACAAAATATTTATCCCCTGTGTTGGGTTAATTCGAGCACGACTACAGATTCAAGGCATTCCAACAGAGTGAAACCTTGTCACATGACCTTATATATTGCAAGAGTATTACCATTGTTTGTGAGTCCATATGCATTAGCTCGAAGTAAAGACGTTGTAAGTTTAGAACTGATGCATTTGCCTTCAGCATCTCCTCTTGATTCTTGATTCTCCTCTGAACTCATTAGCATTAGCTTAAGCATGAAATTATACTCAATTAAGAATAATGTCAACAACAAAAATAATTTTCTTCTTACAAATTTGACGCAAATACTGGGACGCAAAATTGCAATTTTTAACTAGTGAAATTGAAAAGGACTTGATTTTTTTTTACATGAAAGTTTATGAATTAAGCTTGAATGGTACCTGAGGACCTAATGATCGCTAATGCAGCTGAAAGCGTTGAGCGAAACCCAGTGAAGTCATTTAGACCATTGCCTTTTGTCGTAAGAGGAACTCGATCATCAATGCGATACATGACTTCTTTTTTGCTCGGATACCATGTTAGATCTGCAAACTCATGCTGGTTACCGAAGATTAGGGCTTGATCTCCCAAGTCAGAGTCAATCTTCTTCATGTAAGTGATGGACCGCTTGAACATGGGTTCTAGTTTCAAAGTTACCTTCAAAATCCAATGAAATAAAGTCTTATAAGCTTCATTTTTTATTCAAGTTCTTCAAGGCACACAATTGACAATAACATCGATTAATTGAAACAAAAGTGTCAGAGCTCTCTTAACGGATTAGTCCTAAACTTCCTATTGTTGTATAGAGAGCTGCATATGATGGTGTTATTGAAAATATTTGATCTCAGGTCCATCTTGGGTATTATCCCTGTAAAACTTTACCAACTGATCTAGATGTCATATACTTGTATATTTTCTATGTTTCAAAATACTTGACACACTTCTTTTAACACGCTTGCCATGCATATTTTTAACCATTTAATATCTCTAATTTCCTATAACTAAAAATTATAAAAAGTTGATATCTTGAAGGTGTAAGTAGAGATGAATTTAACAAGATCCATATGGCTATGTTTTTCTTTACATAAAAAACACAAAACATCGGTCAAAGGAAAATATGTGAATAATGCAAAAGAGCAAATCGTGTCAAGCATTTTGAAACGGAGCTTTTTGATATAACTAATTTTGTTACTATTACCTATTATTATATTTTTAAATTTTTCGTCCATTTAATTAATCTTGTTGTCGTGCCCAAACCCTAACCTCTCTCTCAAACCCTAGCCTCTATTAATATTCTTGTAGGGGCATCCGTCGGTTTTTATACCGGTGGAAAGCTCTAAATATTGTTATTTTCATCGCTTAATTATTAGTTTTATTAGTCTATGGTTTTTTTTTTAATAATTCTTCATCCTGTTGTGAGGGTTGTTTCCCCCTCCTATTGTGAAGGTTATCTGTATCAATATGATGGTTTTATCTACTCTAACCTTGAGAGTCTTGGTTTATTATTTAGCTTGGAATAAGTTTGAAGATGTGGAAAATCGTACTTATTGGTTGAAGGTAAAAAATATCAAGATGAAGGCCATATTTCAATTTACTATTGCATCAGGCATAAAAGATGTCGAGTCATCAAATTAAAGCGAATACGAAGCGTTGATATTAGTAAATTGGATGAAGAATCTCAAATTGATGTTTTAGATTATGTTTTACATAAGGGTTATTATTAGTTGTTGTAGATGTTGATATGTCGTATGACGATTTATTAATGATAATCTTCCTACCTTTGATCATTTCGTTCTTCTTGATTCTTAGGTCACTCCTTCGCAGAAATGTGTTCTAACTTTATCTCATGTACCCAAAAAAAAAAAAAACGCAACTTCTTATCCTACTTAAAAGGATCAATTGGCTACCTAATTAATTATTGTTATTCATACCTGCGAAATAACTCCAAGAACACCAAGGGAGACCTTAGCAGCATCAAGATCTACATCAGTCTCATTAAGAGTTCGGATCTTAACGTACCCGTCTTCAGCTGCACCGGGGCTAACGATCCGGAGCTCCACAACATGGTCATGAACTGCACTGCCCATTCCCCACAATGAGCTCCCATGTGCACCAGTACCTAGCATCCCTCCTATGGTAAGCCCCCCACCAGTAGGGTGCATAAGGCAGCGATAGGTTCGCCTTTGCCGCCTCGTTGATCAGCTGCCGGAGGGTCACTCCGCTTTCTACCGTCATTGTTTTGGCGGTAGTGTCAACGTTATGTATCTTGTTGAGGTTTTTGGTGCTTATTAGAAGTCCATCCTTCCCGTCGGGGCATACCAACTTTGGTATGCTGTGCGAGAAACGTGTTGCTACCTGTTATCGGTTAATAAGGTCATTTCATTTTGGGAGGGATTTGTGTCAAATATCTAGTTCAGTAAATTTTTTTAAACAGGAAAATCCAATAAGCAGAGAAGGAAGCATATGTTAATATACTTCCTCCGTTCCAAAATAAATGAAACACTTCTCTCATTTATGTGAGAACTTTTTGACACAAGTGTTTCACTTATTTTGGAACGGATGAAGATTATTCTTATCCAAAAAGAAAGGATTATATACTACCTCGTTTTCAATTAATCTACACACTTCATTTTGGGGGAGAACCAAGGAGAAAGTGCAAAAGTATGAGAGATAAACTAAAAATGTGGAGAGAAACCGAAAAGTGAAAGAAAACTAAAAAGTGGGTTAAAATATTAAAAAGTTGATGACGGGGGTGGAAAAAGAGGAGAAAATAGATGTGACATGTTGCCAAAAAATAGAAAAAGAAACAGTGTGTAGATTAAAAAGAAAGCACCAAAAAGGAAAGTGTGTAGATTAAAAAGAAACGGAGGTGAAGACATGTGAAGCATCTTCCCACGGGACAATATTTTGTTAGATCGTGTAGTAAAATTAAAGGTCAGGTCAGGTTGGGTAGGGTCGAGCTTATGTGTTAAATTAAGCGGTGTATCAAACAAGGAGGTCGAGTTACGAAGTTAGGCCTAAAGTTTATAAGCCAGGATTTTATGCCAAAACCTATTAATTATAATGGATCGCATCAAGTTTTCTAAGGCTACGAAACACAATCGGATGGAAAGAATGCCTAAGAGTCGAGTTGGGCTGATTATCTCAAAATGGATACATATCAACAAATTAATAGAAATAATTTCTTATTGATAACTTCTAATATGTTCAAAGAGAAATATATGACCTATCAATTAAATTAAAGATAGGTGGGTAGCATTAACAAACTCGCAAGTGAGGAGGAGAAGAGTCTAACTTTTATATATAATTATATATAAAGAGATATGTAGAAGAGAACAATCCTTAGCTTATATTCTTATTTTAAGGGGGTATATAAACATGATCATGCATAACTCACATATAAGTTCCTAATTATCGTCACGTTGAAAGTATGATTTAATTATCGTCACGTTGAAAGTATGATTTAAATTACTGATGTGACTATTCATTTTTGAGAAGGTAGTATTAACATATCATAAAGTGAGAAATCTACCTATTTGTTTGCACATTAAAGATTAACTCCCATCAGTCCATAGATTTACTATTTGGTTATGAATTTACTTTGTTAACATTTTCAAACCTTTCCACCAAGAAAATATTGAGAATATGTAGGCTAACCAATATCCATTACACCTACATTTTGAAGAGGTAATACATACTTACTAGTTACTACCATACCTTCATCTTTCTGTTATTCTTGGTTGCTTCAGCCACGGCCGCAATAAGCTCGTCTTCCGAGGTCGGATACATGGCTTCAGCCACCCGACAAGTGGTTCGATCAGGAAACATTCCATAGGAGTTGGTGATGGTGCAATTGGAGTTTTTAGTTGAGCATTTGATTGGATCTTCAGGAGGACTGCAGCCAACATTGTAGAGTAATAGGCAAAAGCTTAAACTATGAATTGTTGTAGGTGAGAAATAACGTTTTTTGCAAGAGAAAAAAGACATGATTATGTAAGAAGATAGCTCTAAGACCATATATTATGCATATGTAAAGATGTACTGTGACCTATATATGTGATAGGGCGGATATGCATATATATATACACATATATAATTACAAGCATATATCATGCAAATAGAAGTATATATTTATTATGCTTTAAAGTCAAGGTCACGAATTTAATTTTGTGGGTAACTAATTAGTACCTGATATAGTTATAGATGCACGCAGTTTCTAAGCAATTGCTTTTGAGTGAGAAATTACGTGGGGCTTGGATATTTCTACATATGCATTTAGAACTTATAATGGTGGAGTTTAAGGGATTGATAGCACCAAAAAACATTGTTTACTCTTTACTTCTCAAAAGCTAGAAGTTATCTCGCTCCCTAGATGTCATGATCATGGTTTTTGCTACATTGAGTACTAACTGTATCTTTATTCTCAACCACTTTTTATGCTCTAATTTAGAAGTAAACTGGACTTTCTATTACCAAGACTTTAGAGTTGTGAGTAGGGATGGCAATGGGTCGGAGATGGGTCGAGCAGACCTCAACTAGGGCTGGTAATGGATCGGAGATGGGTCGGGTGAACCTCCATCTGCCCTATCACCCGCGACCCAAATCTCCATCCACACCATCCATCACGAGCCAAGAATTTCACCCATATCCGCTCCACCCATCAATCGCGGGTTGGGCGGGTGGGAAACGGGTGATACTAGAAAAAAACTATTTTTTAGACTTAACAATTTTAAAGAAATTAATATATGAAAAATTAATCATGGTATCATAGATTAACAATAAAACAACTAAATATCAATCTTTTTTTATTTATCATAGTCTCATGGATGGATGGATATATTAATGGGTGGATGGATGGAGCGGGTGATAGGGCGGGTGATGGGTCCAAAAAATATCATCCAAATCCGACCCAACCCACCATCCGACTCACCCATCACCCGCCCGTCACCCGCTTCACCGCGGGTTTTCACCTATCTATTCGGGGAGGGTGGGTGGATAATCCACTCACCCATGGATAATTGCCAGCTCTAACCTCAACCCACCCCATCACCGTTAACCAAATCCTCATCCACACCATCCATCACCCGCTAAAAGTTCCATCCATATACGCCCTATCCATCAACCGCAGATGGAGCGGGTAGGAAAATGGATAATACTAGAAAGGTTGTTTGAATTACTTAATAACTTCAAAAAAATATTAAATAAAAATTTAGCCATCGATTAACAGCACAACGACTAAATATCAATTGTCTTTCTTAATACATGGCAAAATTAAATACTAATCATAATATATATATAATAGTATATTTTATAAATTATTATATATATTAGTATTTATTAGTATCTTTTATATATATATATGACATGGGTGGATGGATGGAGCGGGTGATGAGGTGGGTGATGGATAAAAAAAAATCTCACCCATGCATCTCCGACCCGCCCCACCACCCAGCACACCCGTCTGTCACCCGCCTCATTGCGGATTTTCACCCATTTATCGAGGACGGGTGGGTGGATAATCCACTCACCTATGGATAATTGCCAGCTTTACTTATAAGTGTAATGGTACCCTTGTCATTTTCCACACAGGAGACCAGTGATCAAATCCCTAGCGAAGCAAAGGGGGTATGGGGAGGAGGGGGCATAGAGTATATGTGAAGTTATAAGTACTTGGGCCAAGCCCTTTGAAAGGGAAAGCGAGGGTGTTCCTTGTACCAAGCTGAATTCCACAAAAAAGGCTTTTTAATTACTTGTTCTACTTCCTTTTTTCATGGTCAAAATTTGACCACTTCTAAGTTTACGAATATTACTTAAAAAACTTAATATTAATTTCAAAAAAAGATAAAATAAAAATAAATCAATATTAATATTAAATAGTTATGTGTTAAAACACACATTGAAATAAATCTAAAGATGTTAATGGTTAACGTGCACACGAGTCCAATAGATATAATTGGAGCAATTAAAAAATTGGAAGAAATATCACATATTGTAATCGCATTACACCTCAAAGATCAACCTGTTTTGATAATTTGTGATGCACATAAATGAAAAAATGACGTGTTTAAACACACATTAGAAAGGATCTAAAAAAATTGCACATGATAGTTAATTTTCTTTAAGGTAAATAGAATATTTGCAACATTTTCTTTTTTTTTTCTTACTTTGTTCGCGTAAACAAAAAAACATAAAGATCTTTGAGAAGTAATGGGTGTACAGTGTGTACTGCAGTACTTTTTTTTTTTGGTTAACATGGCATAATTAGCATAGAAAAATAAACTTAGTTATGGCTCGAAAGCCTACAGCAGTCTGCCAAAATCAAATCCATACAATCATTAGGGGGAAGGGGAAGGTCCCTAACAACATTAAGACTCATACTACTTCGCCGACAATCCTTTGCTAAACAATCAGCCAGCTTGTTTCCTTCACGCCTCACGAATACGAACTTCGTTTCCTTGAACTGTAGCTTGCATTCCCTGCATTTTTCCAAAACATTGCAATATATGTCGTTATGTATCTGGGAGTTATTTATCATTGCCACCGCTTTTAGACTGTCAGTGAGCACAACAACATTGTCAAAAAATTCCTGTTTTGCAATAGTCAGTCCTTCAATGATTCCCAATAGCTCAGCCATTACAACATCACATGCATAAGTTTTTTTCTGAAATCCAACCACCCAAGAATGATGGTGGTCTCTAACCCAACCTGCAATTCCACAGGGAACACGGGCATCCATAAAGGATGCATCAACAGAGACAATACCCCAGTGAGGGGGAAAGATGCTTGGCAAATTAACGGTAGGCATAGTAATGGCGTTGGGTTTAGCTTTTATAGGAGACGAAGAAGTGAATTCATAGGCCAAAAACAGAACCTTACAGATAGTGGCTGCAGGGTCTGGGTGCCTAGTCTCTTCAAATATTTTCTTGTTTCTAGTCCCCCATATTTCAAAGCATATAAATGGAAATAAAACATTCCACTGGATCCCTTTATAAGGGTTATTATCTTGTAAATTCACCTATCTTTTGCAGTACTTGTATACCTATCTTTTGCCGCTTTCTTCACCTCATAATTTATACTTTCCGAAGACTTCGAGGACTTGTTGGGCAAAGCAACAGGATCTCGTCTAAGTAAGAAAACATGATTGAAGAAACATCATAAATTTGTGCTGTATATATGATCATAATAAGTTGATCCAGGTGTACGTAAAGATTATACCTAGCTAGCTAGTGTACGTATTATGCTATGTTACTCAAACTCTTCATTTCACCTCAAGTATCTATACCAGATTTTCGACACTCGGACATGAATGAGACACTTGAACACTTCATTTTTGGCCAAAAAATTTAAAAAGTTCCACAAAAAAGATGAGTCAACACTTGGATACATACGCATATCGGACATGGATATACGAGGCCGAGTAACATAAGTACTACGTAGTTTCGTGTGGCTTGGCAATATCAAATTGAAACTAAAGGAACCGCAACTTAATTATAATGGAGTAAAGATCACATCAGTACTAGTTGATGCTCAATATAATGACGAGAGAGACAGATATATTGCTTCTTACAAAAGGCCTTCACCGGAAAAATAAGGACTTTATCAATTTAGCACTCTTTCTTCGACATGATACATACATGAGTATTTGTCTGCTATTATGAATTATGTTTTTCCTCAATCTCACTACCTCAGAATAGCTATACGAATTGAAAACTATAGCTAATTATGCTCGGTTCGTTTTACCTTAAAATTATTTATATTAAGATCAATACATTTTGATGAGTTGAAGAGTTTGTGTCTATATATGCTTATAAGATAGTAGAAATTTAAAATAGAAGTACAATTCTTACATCCGACTAATATATGGTCAAACCATGTGTTAGTTCGTAGAAGGTAAAAATATAAAATATTTATATAAAAAAATCTACCCTTTTTTGTTTCATTTTATAGCTAATATAATACTTCTATGTTGTTTTTAGTGTTCCAAGGTGCAACTTTCACTCTTGATATATTTAATTGTGTAACTTTAAAGATTATGAAAATTATGTATTTGAAAAAATATATGACATCTAACGAGATCCAACATAACTACTATATTTTTCATTATGTATAAATAGCAAATCACAATCAAAGTGAAGTGGATAAATAGTGTCGAAAATAAAAATGAAAAAACTTAAATTAATGGATGAAGTATCTAGTAATCTG
Source organism: Beta corolliflora (assembly GCA_947648045.1). Taxonomy (NCBI): domain Eukaryota; kingdom Viridiplantae; phylum Streptophyta; class Magnoliopsida; order Caryophyllales; family Amaranthaceae; genus Beta; species Beta corolliflora. Next base: position 3,275 of record CANSZD010003929.1, on the reverse strand, counting down.
ATATAATGTTCCTGTAAGGCCTATTTAATTTAATACCTACTCAAATTGAAAAGGTGTTCTTGCATCTCATTGTAGGTACAAAAATGTCAAAGACAACAAGTCAACAATGATATACACGGAATCTGATACTTGTAGAGATGAGTCCATTGACATTGAAGTATTAAAATAGGTATCCCTAAAGCTTAATTACTTGTAGAGATGACGCCGTTGACATAAAAGTATTAAAATTGGTATCCCTAAAGTTCAATTACTTGTAGAGATGAGGCCATTGACATTTGACAGTGCACCAAAGCTATAATGAAAAAGATGAAATTTATATCCTATAAATTAAAGTAGGGACAAACGTGTAATTATCGTGCATATATCCAATTAGCAAAACTGAAATATATCAACCCACATTAACTACCTTGAATTACAAACCGGAATGACATACTTCTATTTCAGAAAATAAAACAAGCACAATATTCGAGGTTGAACTTTGACCGTCATTACTCTCAATTCTTATTGATATAAATTTATAAAAAGAATAATATTATTATAAAACATTGCACGACAGAATCTAATGGTATGATTTCTAAAAATTTAACTTGTCAAATTATAAGAGATAATTGCGTTCAAAGAAATCATATAGCATGTATGTCTTATATTTTGAAACGAATGGAGTAGGTACTTCATGTAATTTCAGGACAAACAAAAAGTAACATGAAAAACTTGTTTGACAAATTGATGTTTCCAAATTAGTTCATTTATATTAATGTTTAAACAATAGTAAAAACAAATTTAAAGTTACCTTTTACTTGAAGTATTTCACAGTTTCTCACATGTTATTATAACCTCACGATTTTTACCGTATTTTTCAATAGGTGATAAAGTCAAAAGAATTAGTAAAATAATAAATCGTTCTTCATCGACATCTTTTTATCCATGTCTTTATTTTATTTTTTTGGTGTTTAGAGAGCCACAATCGCGGGGATGAGAATCGATCTCAAGATCTCCTGAAACCGGGAGAGGAGCTCTAACCAACTGAGCCATCCCTCACTCTCTTTATCCATGTCTTTATTTGCCTTGTATTTTTATGAGATAATTCAATTATAATTACTCCAATTAAAATTTATGCACTTGGATGTTAAATGCGTAGCATTACTATCAAATTTTTTTCTCTACATTTTTACAATTAAAATATATTCACTTCAGAAAAGAAATTACTTTTTATGATATCGTTTGAGAAGTACAAAACTCAGCAATTCCATGTCAAACAAGCTAGAATGAGAAGGGTGAAATTTTGTTTAAAGTTGGTAATAGACGTGTGAACTATATAACATTCAAGTTACAACATTGACACTCTCATAAATCAATAAACTCCAAAGATACAATAACTTTCATTCCTTAATTTACTTTCGTGAATTAATCAGAGATTTAAGGACCTATGAATCAAGTTTCAATCTGATCTCTATAATTGTTTGACATCATCAATTACCATAATTCTGGTGTTTGAGTTGTTCCACGCGTGATATCTGTACATGTTTTATGAATTCAAGAACGTGTAAAGGGAGATTTCGCCATTAAGCGTGAACCTTAATGCACTTCACTAGCAAATTTGTGTCATATTAATTTTCAAGAGGACTGTACTAAAATGGTGTTTAGTGAGAGCTTGATTTTAGGTGTCTTTTTTAATCACTTCTTTTGTGGGGATGTGCATAGTCATTATCTTATCCTTCCACAATGGAAGCGTATGGAACTTTTACTTGAGAATACTTTAAAAGATCGATGTTGAACACAAATGTTAGATTTAATGGGTTACTTTTGAATTTTGATAGGTTTAATGGGTTAGACGACGTGAGAATTGAACACACATGTGACATGTTATGTTCAATTTAGACTAGTTTAACACGTTTAATTTGATATTGAAGCGGTAGTCTTCTGTTGGCTGAGTAGATCTTGGATAACTATTTCCATCACTTTTAGTTAACAAGTCGTAAGTTTTATTGCACACAAATTACAAATATATAACCTTCCAATTGCAAATCCTAATTGCACTCGCTATGTAATTTAGGATTTATACAGGGTACATTGTTAGCTGTGTTAGAGAAAGAAAATTGAAAGTAAGTTTGTTTATAGATCTTGTGAGACTAGGAAAAACGAATGTTCTATAATCATTATCTATACGTCGTTCAAATACTATTGCATTATTTCTTGCGGTTCTCGATCCTCCGCGTAAATAAGTTGCCAACATTGTGACTTTGTTATAAGTAACTAGTTTTTAGGCAGCTATGCTCCGGATACTTATATTTTTCATTATTAATATATTTATTTTAATATGATATCATCAAATATCATTTGGTTTAGTGGTTGAGGCTTTAGTATATAAGTTTGAAGTCATGAGATGAAATCTTTACCATGCATTCTACTATTTTTTAGGGTTTTGATATATCTTCTTCTTATGGTGGTAAATAAGCATTAAATACGTTACCAAATAGTATTATTTGAGGAATTTATGATATAATCACGCATCAATCGATACATTAATCTTTATTTATTCCCTAATATTTTTGTTTTTAGTTTTTATATCTGTGCAACCCTAAAATTGCGTATATCAAAATATTAGTATAAATAAGATCCAAATGAAAGCCTTTAAGTAAGAAGCCCATTTCCAAACATCGACCATTTTCCCATTGATCGCCAGAGCCCACATGTGAAATGAATTAAATGGACCAGGACATAGACTTTCAACGGCCCCATATCTTCTTTACTTGAGTTTCTGCAATATAAAGAAAATCCAGCAGACAATCTCTGCGAAGTACAAATGAGTAAAATCCAAATATATCGAGAGGGAGGTGGTAGGCTGGGTGGAATCAGCACCGGATTCAAGCGTGTCCAGGGGTTGAATCACTCATCCCAACATATTGTTGGGGCATTCTTCCAATTTGTTTAGCTTTACCTCAGCACTCTGGCCAGTGTGCGTGGCGCTTTGCTAGAGTGGTTGGTCTTCGGACCATTTATCTTTCCTGTCAAAAAAAAAAAAAAATCATAACATCATTTCTTATACGGTTTTCTTATACTCCCTTCATCTTTTTTTAATTGTTACATTTTCAATAAATATATATATTTTTTATTTACTACTTTTTTTATTTAGTAATCATGGTCGACCAAAAAATATCAATATTCTCGTTTATTTTTGCCATCTTCCTATTTATAGTATTTCCTGGAACATATTGTCTATGTTTTTCTTTTATTTTAAAAAAAAACAATCGCAAATAGAGTTTAACTAAGGATGA